>CM062268.1:30709117-30899117 GCA_031216635.1 Dissostichus eleginoides | reverse complement strand
GTTTGTGTGAAGGCCCAGCTGTTTCTAGGCTTGACATCTACATGCAGGCAGAATGCCAGATGTCTCATTAGGCAGATTTGATTGGCTCGGTCAGTTAGCATGCAGCGATGATACGTTTCCATATGTGTGTGTACATGGAGCTGTGTGTATGTGTGTGTGTGTGTGTGTGTGTGTGTGTGTGTGTGTCTACATTAACATAAGAGGCCCCCTGTATAACTATTTACATGTGTACACGCTCGATGTATGTGCATTCATTAACTTTTAACATTCAAATTTACACCCTGTTAATTAGGATCCAGGGAAAAAACTACAGAAAAATCCATATAAAAGCTGTATTTTACTGCAAATTACAAGAGAAAAATATTATTAAAGTTAAGTTTTGAATTATAATATGGCTGCTTTATTTTATATAAACACTTATGCTTTAATACACATCTTCTTCAACTTGTTTTGCTACTTTAATTCCTTTTTTTATGCATTTATCCTACTTTAACTCAATTTCTCCTATGACTTCAACTTCAGTCACCTCTTCAAGCTTTTGTTGCCTCAACGTTAACGACTAACTCCACTCTTTTTAAACTTTTACACAACCTTTACTCTTTCTTCAAACAAATATTCATCTCCTAACCTTGAAATTGCACTTCTTATTTATTTTTAAGGCGTTACAGCTGCTTTCTGTGTCTGATCTTGGATATTAGATCAGATTTTGATGATCCAATGCATCATCAGTTAATTAAAGTTTTCCGATTTCAACGTACCTTCTGTATCTGTACTTTAATGCTGTAATTTAATAAAAAATCAGCTTGAAGAAAAGAACAAAGAAACTAGCAAAACATAACACACAATAGATACACTATTTAAATGGACTAGGCAGGTAAAATAAAATCATGCTGAATGTGACACATTTTACAAGTGATCTCTTTAACCCTTGTGTTGTGTTCGAAAGCTGTTACCGTTCATGGTGTCGCGGGTCAATTTTGACCCATGATTTATCTCAGTCCAAAAAACACACACAAAATGACTATCATCCAATATTGTTTTAACTACATCATAACTAACTTATAATGCATTCATAACCGTACAATCCTGTTGTATTGTATTCTATGGCCCCAAAACACATTACACCACATATTGCACACGTGCATGTGTGAGTTCCGGTTCAAGTGTTAGTGTACATATTCTTTGAGAAAGGTGGAGTTCCCGTGGGGGGAGGGGGGCAGAGGGAGGGGAGACCAGGTGCATGTTGCGAAAAATTATTGTTACAGTGGATGAAGGGGTGGGGGAGGGGTGTCTAAAGTCAAAGATGAATCTTGATTGGGCCAAATTTGACCTCGAGTCACCCAAAACAATTCTGCTGGGTCTCCCCAGACCCGAACACCAAATTATACACTTCTTTTTTTTAGACCCTCACTTGGCAAAAATTATCAAAATCAGTTTTGTAGTGTTTTATATATCTGTTGTGGAGGATATCATGAGCCTTGTTCCGATAAAAAAACTAGAGCGTAGTATTATATAATTTTAACTTGAAACGGGTCACGGGAGACCCGAACACAACATAAGGGTTAAACAAAATGTGTTATATATTCAACAGTACAAATACAGTGAACAGTGACCAATTTTCCTGCATTTAAAAAATATATATTGTAGTTTTTGATCGCCATTTCTTTCCCCAGTACAAACACAGTGATTATTGCCTTCACTAGGATTCCTACCTGTGTGTTTTCTGCTTGCTGTATATCAAAAATGTAAAGAGGAAACAAGAGGCTCCTCTCAAAGGAGGCTAAATGCTGCCCTCTGGTGGTCAACACGAAAGATCGTTTTTGGGATTTCTTGTGAGGCACTTGTCTTTGTAAAGAAGGTTCACAGTTCAACAAAGGCACCATGACATGAGTCAAAAAAGGGATGTTTTTTCAGCTTAATTTATTTATTCACAGCCACATGAAGCAAAAAACGACACACCTACTTTGGCATTATGACTGTTCTATAGATAATATATTAGCAAAGACAGGTCTATTTAAACATACTGAAGATACGGAGCAACATTAATTTATTTAGAGACACATTTTGGTTTACCAGATGATTGTCTTTCCAATACTCACTCTCTTTCTCTCACTTCGGCCAAATGTTCACCAGCGAGATGCGAACTTGTTTCTGCCCCGAAGCTTTTCCGTGTTTGATGAGGATAATTAAAGTTAAACTGATTGCTTTGTTTGCTCATTCATCAGCTGTTGCCCTCTGTTTTGTGCTGTAAATAATAAATGAGAGATATTGTGTGCGGCTGGAAATGATATGGATAACTGATGAGAGCAGAAAAAGGCGTACAACCAACATCTAAAAGCCGTCAAACATGAACAAATTAGCTTTTATACATGTCCAAAATAAATACAATTATAAAAACATTTCAATACTTGCTTCTATTCTTTACAATACAGCTCATTTGGACTCATTTAGGCCAGTGCTTTCCAACTTTTTATAGCAATGGCCCTTTTAAAAGGACCAGCCTCAACAAGTTATTGCCTCAATGTGAACAGTGTGATCTTTTCAAATGAAGAATGATTTTTAATTCCCTGAGTTTTTTATTAAAGGGGCCGTATTCTGCTCAGGTTCATATCAGTATGTTGTGCCTATACTGTGACATGTCTCCAGCTGCAGCACCTCTTTTCACCCTCTGTCTGAAACCAGAGCCCAGTCTGCTCTGATTGGTTAGCTGGCCGGCTCTGTTGTGATTGGTCAACCGCTTAGAGAAGTCCCGTCTCTTAGCACACCATGTACAATGTGTTGGAGCGCTAGCCAATAGAAGCGCAAGTGTTACCTAGTAATGTCATTATGTTCCTGAAGTAAACTAAGGAGTCCAATGGAGGCGTTTCAGACAGGGTGGGGAGTGTGTGGGAAAGAAACTCAGGGATGTTATCCTTTGCAGACCATTTACATGCACAGAAACCAATAGAACTACATGAAAGTGAACACCCCAATTAGCATAATAGGGTCTTTTTAAGTCTAAATGGTCAAATATGTGTCCAACAGCTCATTGCATCTACATTTTTTCTCCATTACAATCATCTGTGGCCCTCTTCTCCATCTGCTTAGAGATTTCCCGTCTCTTAGCACACCATGTACAATGTGTTGGAGCGCTAGCCAATAGAAGCGCAAGTGTTACATAGTGATGTCATTATGTTCCTGAAGTAAACAAAGGAGTCCAATGGACGCATTTCGGGCCCCACGTGGCATAATAGGGCCTCTTTAAGGCTAAATGGTCAAAGGAACGTGTGTCCAACAGCTCCTTGCATCTCAATTTGTTCTCCATTACAATCATCTGTGGTCCTCTTCTCCACACATACTCTGTCTCTCTTCCTGTTTGCTCGTGACCTCATCTCTCTGGTTACAGTCTGAAGGAGTGTGTGTTTCCTCATCCAGCGGCTGCAGAGCCTCAGGTTCTGTCTGCTGCTGTGTCTCCTCCTCGTTATTATCAAAAGACTCCCCGTCTCCTCCACTTCTCTCCTCTCTCCTCTCAGTGCCCGTCTCAGAGTTCTGCGACCCTCTGTCCCGACACGTCTGCCTGCGAATGGTCCGTCGGTTCCTGCTGCGCCGCGATTGGTTGCAGTGGAGCGTGCGCCTGCGATGCCATTGGTTGAGAGAGTTTTGCGCTTCGACGCTGAGCTGACGGGCGGCCAATCGAGGCCTGAAGCTGCTGATGTAGTAAAGAGAGGCGTATAGAGTTGTAAGGTAGTAGCCACCTGTTGATATAAGGAATACAGAGAGGGAAACATTAGTTGCTATAACTCGTTATTATAACTGAACAGTATCTATATCGTTTGATCATATCACACCTGTTTTCATTTCATTGCATTATCTCCCGATTCACTTAAGATCAGACTTCCAGATTTTACTGGTCGCCCTCTAGCGTACATTGAAAATAAAAGATTAAACCTTTACAATCTTACATAGACTAGCACCTCCCTATCTATCATCATTAATTACCCCGTGAATATCTACCAGGCTCCCAAGATCACATAATGCTTCCTTTCCATCCCCAAAATTCACAAATCATCAGTAGGTGGCAGAGCCTTTTCCGTGAGAGCACCTCTCCTTCGCATCTGTCTTCCTTGTCAACTAATTTCCATCACCTAGTTCCCATCTTCATTAGCATCACTTCTGTCACATGCTTTTATCATATGGCACTACTTGTGTTGTTGTTCATAATGTTCTTTTTTTGCTATGACATTTGTATTTAGTTTTTTGCTTTGTACAGCCCTTTGAGGCATGTTTTGTGATGTGGGGCTGTAATACATTTGATTTGATTTACATCTCAAGCTGAAAGTGAGAAGTTAGTTGGAACAGCTACATGTAGTGGCAACAGACAACTTTAACCCCTCAGTGTTTCCAAGTTGGATAATTGTCGATGCCGCTGTCTCAAAGACAACCCAAACATTTTCAGTTTTCCTCTGAGCTACCAACAAAACCGTCCAACTTGGAATAACAACTGTAAGCTATTTTGTTGATTTGCATCTTAGCAAAACACAATCTGATTAACATCTTTGCAGTGCATATTTCTAGGGCTTTTATAGTGAAAGGTAAGAAAATAACGGAAGTAGTGCATCGGAAGTTATCATCACAAGGGCTTCCTGCAGAGAATAATCTCATAAGCTTGTGCTGATAACAGATCTTACTTCCAGTATCTAACCTAAAACACGTTAAAAAAAAACATTGACCTCGAGAGAACTGGAAGTGGTGAAATTCTGACTCATATCCTGCTTTGAAGATTCATTCATTCTTTGTGGGAGGAGTTAAAGAGATATTAAGTTCAGACTCAAGAGCTTCAATGATGCAACTTTAAAAAAGTGTTAAACCTCGTTCTTTGTTTCCCATCAATGGAGCCTTCAGTTAGTTTGTACCCGGGAGAACACAGAACTGCACAGTGAAAGCTTGGCTTATGAAGAACCAATCTTGTCTTCTGCCACTTTAAAACATAACCAATATATGTGTTAGGAAATGTGGGTAAACATTGAATGAGTGGAACAAATCTGCTTATGCTAACCAAGCTGATGTTACTTGGATATTTAGCAAAACCTTATTGGCATGCCATGTTGGTAATTTTTCTCAAATAGTATTTTATTAAATGTTTAGTCAGAAGAATGGGTCATAAATCATAAATCAGCACGCTAATGGATGTTTGGTCAGTTAGCTAGCTTAGCTACAACAGCATTAGTTACTCCTGGCAGCTAGTGAGACAAAAATGATTTAGTTACAACAAACCTACATAAGTTAAATTCTGTAATTTAGTGATGGTTCTTCCAAGAAAGTCCAGGAAACAACCAATGAAGCAGCAAACCGCCGTACTGTGTTTTTGGTGGAAATGTGTGTGTGCTACCCTGATGGTGTGTGTGTGCTTGTGTTTGCTTCCTCACCCTCTCCCTGCAGCTGTGTGGGGTCGAGCAGCTCCATCATGTAGTCCGTGTCCAGGTGTAAAGTGACCACATCGCTCCGGAGCAGAACCCAGGTGAGACAGGGCAGGAAGTCATCCGCTCCGAACGCTGTGCCTGCAGGAGAGGAACATGGGAAGTTAACTCACAGACAAATAGACGGAGATGGCAAAAGTAAACACATCCTTTACTCAAGTAGAAGTACAGATACTCGTGTTTAAAAATACTCTGGTAAAAGTAGAAGTACTGACTAAACTTCTTTACTCAAGTAAAAGTAAAGAAGTATGGGCTTCGAAATGTACTTAAGTAAAAGTACCCATAACTAGCAGCTGTTTTAAAGAGTACCTGACCTCCCTTTATATTAATAGAACAATAATGTCATTGTTAGCTAATGAATGTTTCCATGCTGAACAACGGCAACATGACAACGTTTTCATTGGTCCCTCTTCTTTAGAGAAGACCAGGAAATGATGGATACACGGATCGTGTTCAAATCAATAGGCACGCAATGACTCTAAATAATAATGATCACGCCACCAAACACACATTCAAACTAAAGGAACCAGCCTGTTTGGAAAATGTAAGAAGTAGAAAGTACAGGTATTTGTGTTCAAAATGTAAGAAGTAAAAGTAAAAAGTCGTCAGAAAAAAAGTAGTGGAGTAAAGTACTGATACCAGAAAAATGTACTTAAGTACAGTAACAAAGTATTTGTACTCACTACTTCCCACCTCTGCAAATAGAAGTATGAAAGTATGACAGCAATGATTAGAAAACACACTCCTGTCTACCTGAGCTAGCATTAGCACTCATGCTGTGATAGATGCTCTTGCAGACTTTCAGCAGGATCTGGACCTTCTTGTTCGGAGAGTACACCTCGTGCATACTGGTCCACCTCTGCTGGATCCTCTCCAGGGTGAGAGAGTCGGGAACCCCCACGCCCGCAGACCCGCCCAGCTCCTCCACCCCGTTCTTCTCCAGGACGCTCATGTTGCTCTGCAGACGGTCGAAGCTACCGTCGTTGGTCCGGGACGTGTGAATGCAGGAGTAGAGGTGAGCGGAGACCGGCTTCAGAGCCACTTTGTGGAGGGAAAGCTCCACCAGGGAGTCTGGAGAGGGGGAAAGTAGGTTAGTAGAGCACATTTGGACAAAAAGGCAATTTAAAATGCCTTACAAAAACATTTAAAGGTCTCCTATTATACTGTTTGTCATCAATATATTATAGTCTCAGATATATACAAAACATGTCTCTGAAGTGTTTGGCTCCAAACACCAAACAGATCATTGCAGCATCCCATAATCCCCTCTGTTTCAGCCCTGTTTCAAAAGTGCTGATTCTCTGTCTGTTACTTTAGATGAAAATAAGGAGCCCCTCCCCACGGCCCTCTGAGAGAGATTTGGTTACAAAGAACTCAATGGTGCTCTAGGAGGAGATTCAGGTGATAAGGTGGGGGGGGGTTACCTTGGTTGCTGATTGGCTAATGGTTACACAAGCCAAAAAATCATTATGACATCACAAAGTGGCCAAAATCTGATCAGCTCATTTTCAGACAGGTTTTTATATAAATGGATCAGGACAAAAAGAGAGAGAATCTTTTTTCCTGAAACTTTCAGAGTCTCTTTACACAGAGGGGACACATGTTGATGTAGAAGAGACATGAAGAAGAGGGGACACATGTTGATGTAGAAGAGACATGAAAAAGTGGATTTTGCATAATAGGGGAGCTTTAAGAGATGGTGTAAAAGTGAACAATTATATTATGTGGCACATTTCAACAACGAGGCAATTTAAAATGCCTTACAAAAAACATTTAAAGCGTTAAGAGATGGTGTAAAGTGAAAAATTATACAATTACATTCAAATACATAAAAACATACTCATTAAAAGCCAATAATATACAGATTGACAGGCTAAAATAGAATAAGACAAGTATAAAATACAGTGTAAGATATGAATAGCGACTTTATTTAATAAAAGGCAGTGGCAAAAAGAGAGTCTCGCATAAGAGTTGCAGTGGACGCACCAATTATTTACATATCTACTGATTTGCAAAAAAACTGCATATTTTCTGCCAAAGCTAATATACAAGTTGCTATAATTATTTTTCAAAATTCTGACTTTTTATGAAAATCTAAGAATTCTGACTTTTTTCTCAAAATTCTGTCTTTTTTCTCAAAATTCTGTCTTTTTTCTCAAATTCGGACTTTTCACTCACCGATCTCTGAGTCATTTAGGTCGGTGATGCTGTCCAACAGTGCCAGGATGTCTGGATAGTCCAGCAGCGTTTCCCTCAGTGAGCTGAGCGATGACCTCACTTCCTGTAGGAACTCTGACCCCGTGACCCCGCTGTGATCACCAGCTTTCTTCAGCGTCATTTCCACAAATCCTTTCACGGCCTCTGCGAACGCAGAGCCTTTCCTCTCGCTCAGCTCCTGCACGCGATTGGTCAGTCTCTTCTTCTGGCAGACCAATCCGCCGAGGGCCTGACCCACAGCCGACAGACGGTGGATGACCTTGTCGGCCAATCGGTGAGCAGACTGGTGGTGTGGAGCAGGGCTGGGGATCTGGTACTCCTGCTCCTCCTCGATGCTGCTGATTGAGAGCGAGTCGAGCTCCTGAGATGGAGGATGGAGCCGAGAGGAAGGTCTTGGAGGAGGCAGCCAGACTCCATCCTCGATCCAGGACACCCTGTGGGGGGACAGAGGCACCGGGCTGCCGTGGGGGAGCAGCTCCAGAGACTCTCGGTTCGAACCTCCAGGGGTGGAGGGGGTGAGGCTCCCAGAACTCACTCTGTAAACAGGGCAGAGGTGTTATTATAATTGTTGGGAAAATACTGAATGTACTCTCCCAATATCAGAGTCCACATGATAACAAAGGTATCCCAACTGTAGCTGTGTACATGACAGGATGTATGATTACCTAGAAGAGCATCAGGACTGTTTTAGGCATATGATAGCTATGTGATTAACATGATGATTCAGCCTCTATGGAGATAGACATATGACAAGCATGATCATTTCTGACGTGGAGCTAATCTGAACTAAACATTGAATACTGCTTTCTATTCCTCCATCTTGTGACTGTGTAACTCCCTCTCTTGTATATCAGCATGTACAACATATCAGTATGTGATGACTACTTCCATTCTTGCAGGGATAATAAACACACCACACACACACACACACACACACACACACAGATTCCCTTTCTTCTTACTTCATCACTGCTCGCAGATCTGGTGGAAGACTGGGAAAGAAACACCTTGATACATCCTGGATGGATCACATATTTACTGAACACACACACACACACACACACAAACACACACACACAGACACACACTCACACACACACACACACACACACACGCACTAAATACCTGTATGGAGCAGGGAAGGAGGCAGCGTCTCTGCTGGGCCTCCGGAGAACAACGCCTGCTGAAGTTTCTGATGTTGACGTGGGGCAATGAGGAGAATCAGCTGAAAAGGCTCTGGTCAGAGCTGGAGAAGAAGAATGTGGATAATGAACACCGTGCTGGCATTTAATCCCACTGCAATGTTTTCGTACTGGGTAGCTGATTTACTTCCCAAAAAATGATACGTTGAATTACAGACGGATTTTTCCCAATGTAAGTCAATGGGAAAAAGGTAACAATATCTGTCTACCAGAACCTGGACATTTTACTGGCTAATATCTTGTTTGTTTATTTCTAAACTCACACAAAGATGTATATATATATTCTTTTTTTTTGTGATTGAGCCATGCAAGAGGTTGTTCTTGCTTCCAGTGTTATGCTAAGCTAAGCTAGCTGACTCCTGGCTGTAGCTATATACACTGTAATTAACACAGAGACATGAAAGTGGTATGAATCAGATATCTCAAAACCTGGTAAATGAAAACTTCATGTTCAAACATAACCACAGGCAAATAACAAAGGGTTTTGTGTAATAACTTCTCAAATATTGTATAAAAAGCAGAGGTGGGAAGTAGTGGAGTACAAATACTTTGTTTCTGTACTCAAGTACATTTTTCTGGTATCAGTACTTTACTCCACTTTTTACTTTGACTTCTTACATTTCTAACACAAATACCTGAACTTCTACTTCTTACATTTTCCAAACAGGCTGGTTCCTTTAGTTTGAATGTGTGTTTGGTGGCGTGATCATTATTATTTAGAGTCATTGCGTGCCTATTGATTTGAACACATACATAATTATAGTAACAAAACTTAACTAGCTGTTTTCATCAACAGAGAAAACAATCGCTGATCGTGTGAATGCAGCTTCAGTGTATCAAAGTATTTCAGAGGCCCTGGATTATTTACACATTAATAACATGTGAAGCTACGCATCAACAATAATGATCGACTTAATGACAGGCAGGTTTTCCTGAACAAAATCTCAGAGCAGCGGACACAATTTTAATAAGGTTACATTGTTCTGTTGTTGTACATAATACAATTAAGTACAAACACATATTATTGATATTTATTTTCTTTTGTATTTAGTTTGCATTGCATTTGATGTTACAGTTATCCGAACGGAAAGTACTCAGGTTAGATTGCAATTACATACACTTCCACTTTCACTTCCTTGTTTCCATTCACCTCTTTCCTGTCTGTAAAACCTTCCCCTGATTGGTCTGCAGAGGTGGGAAGTAGTGGAGTGCAAATACTTCGTTACTGTACTTAAGTACATTTTTCTGGTATCAGTACTTTACTCCACTACTTATTTTTCTGACGACTTTTTACTTTGACTTCTTACATTTTGAACACAAATACCTGTACTTTCTACTTCTTACATTTTGAACACAAATACCTGTACTTTCTACTTCTTCCATTTTCCAAACAGGCTGGTTCCTTTAGTTTGAATGTGTGTTTGGTGGTGTGATCATTATTATTTAGAGTCATTGCGTGCCTATTGATTTGAACACGATCCGTGTATCCATCATTTCCTGGTCTTCTCTAAAGAAGAGGGACCAATGAAAACGTTGTCATGTTGCCGTTGTTCAGCATGGAAACATTCATTAGCTAACAATGACATTATTGTTCTATTAATATAAAGGGAGGTCAGGTACTCTTTAAAACAGCTGCTAGTTATGGGTACTTTTTACTTAAGTACATTTCAAAGCCTCTTTACTTTTACTTGAGTAAAAAAGTTTAGTCAGTACTTCTACTTTTACCAGAGTATTTTTAAACAGGAGTATCTGTACTTCTACTTGAGTAAAGGATGGGTGTACTTTTGCCATCTCTGATACATGTATAGCAAGAACTCACCAGAGGTCTCTGTAATGGCAGCAGAGTCCTGCTCCATGGAGATGGCTCTTTTAGTCAGTAACCCGGCTCCTGCCCATGCTCTGGTGGAGCTGAGGCGGCGCTCTTTTCTATAATTGGTGGGCGATTGAGTGGCGCTCTGAGCTGAAGTCGTCCTGTTGGTCAGCCAATCATCTCCATGCTCCCGCAGGTACAGAGGGTTAATGATACACAAGGCCCCGTTGGTGGAAGTCAGCTATAGAGGAAGTGAAGAAATAGGATGCGTTGACACACTTTCTACCACAATACAGGCTTTAAATAAGATCAAACTCATTGTAACTTCCACTCTTTGAGTATAATATCAGTCTCTTTGGACGCTAAATGTGCCGCTGAGTTCACCAGAGACAAAGCTTAGGTCTTTAGCTGCTTGGTGACTGCACAGTTAGTGAATATCTGTGTACTCTCCTTTTATATAAGATGTACTTTATTAATTCCAATCCTGGATTTTTTTTTTATTGCAGCAGCTGAAAACAAAACAAGGCATTGCACATAATAACAAATTAAAAGAATAGAAATAAAATATAAACATCTCAAAATAGAAATAGAAATAAACCAGCATTAGAGAGTAAGAAAAATATACAGATGACCGTGAAGATATCAAATCTATAAACTGTCTGACAAATAAAAATACTATTGAAGGGCCAATTTTCTGTTAAATAAAAATCCATTTGTGTAGGAATCTAGTCAAGTAGACTCAAGAAAAGATATCAAACTAAGTCAAATATAAGACAGTTTAAAAATATTCTGTGTAGAATTAAGGGAGGGAGTTGTTAAGCATGCAAAAGGGACCCCTTTCAAAATGAGGTGGTGCATCTCAAGGGGTTTATCCTAGTAAATAAATGTTATTGGTCGTCTTGTCTTTCTCACATTCTTGAATAGATAGCATTGTGGGTTATGTATTATCAGATTAAGAATAAAGAACATAAAAAAGTGTGTTGCCAAGTAGGTTTGCACATACAAGGAATCTGCCTTGGTGTGCATAGTGCACATACAAAGTGAGAGAAGATAAGTGATAAGAAAATGAGCAAAATAGAACTATGATAAGCACTTCATCAAGGCGTAACCCTTTTCTATTTACCACTGCTTTCCCCAAAGTCATTAAAAGATCTTAAACAATTAATGTTATACACCTCTTGCAGAAAACATTGTATGTTGTTATTTTTGAAAATATCAATAATTTAAAGCACGTTTAATTGCTGCTGGGTCTGTAATATGCTATAGAAATGTAAACACACACACACACCTGTATGGAGCACATCACGTTGCTCGGCTCTCTCTGGGTCATCTCATCAGTCTGTTGGTCCGTTGGGGAGCAGAGCCAAGTTTCTGCATTAGAAAAAGGTGTCATAGAAAAGACACTTCTTAAAAAAAAAAGTCTGTGGTTCTGCATTTCTGACGCAACTTCTGTCAGAGGATATGAGACAGAAATGACAGGAAGGACTCACCAGGTTCAAGTTGAGAGAGATCTCTGGTCTTCTCTGTCACCGTAGATCCAGAGAGGAATGGAGAGACAGACAGCCAACACATCCCTGACACACAGAAACATATATTTGTTAAACAAACAGAGTCCAGATGTAGAAGCATTTTCTGAGTATTCGTCTTAACAGGGCTTCAGCTTATGGTTATTCTTATGCTCGATTAATGAATTACGCCTCCATTCGCCTCCTTTGTTTACTTCCTGAACATAATGTCATCACTTTGTAACACTCGCGCTTCTATTAGCCAGCGCTCCAACACATTGCACGTGATAGGCTAAAGGGCGGGACATCTCTAAGCGGTTGACCAATCACAACAGAGCCGGCCAGCTAACCAATCAGAGCAGACAGAGGGTGAAAAGAAGTGCTGCAGCACAGGCAGTATGAGGAAAATAAAGAGCTTTCTGAACATTAAAGACTGGAGACATGTCGCAGTAGAGCAGGGGTGTCCATCTCAAATACACAGTGGGCCAAAATAAAAAAATGGGTACTAGTCGAGGGCCGGACTGGTTCAATGTTTATTGCAAAACTTATTGAAATGAACTTATTGCACATATTAAACCTGGAACTAACAAAGCTTAAATGATTGCCTATAAAAACAACAGTAAACATTAAATAATCAGTTGCATTCATTTCTTATGGCTCTATCTGCAGCTTTTCCAGAGTCATTTCTTATGATTACATTTTTCCACAGGCCAACAACAGCTTAAAAAAAACGATTTCCCTCAAAGAAAAAACCAAACATGCCCTGTTGTCTCAAGAAACAAAGTGCAGAAGGAAACATCCATTGAAAGTCAGTGTGCTGCTCTGTGATGCTAGTTCAAGCCAGATACTTGGCATCTCATCTTGGGTGCAAGTTCATCAATGTTTGGGCTCAGGCTCTGAGCTGAGGATATCCTCAGGATTGAGTGAAGGCGTGCGTGCAATATACCGGCGGGCCAGATCTAATAGTAATTAAAAATTATCCTTGAGGGCCTTGAGTTTGAGTATGTGTGCAGTAGAGGAAGAAAATACAAATATGAACCTGAAAATTAACATAATAGGACCCTCCAATATGCTAAAATGTAATTACAGAAAATACGTATTTCAGTACATATACATATTTCAGAGGCTGGAAACAGGATTTCTGCAATCCTTGTATAACATTTTTTATTATAATCAAATTCTAGATGAAAAATGTTGAATCAGAGATGAATGGAAGATGAAACAAACATGAGTCCAATATAAAAATAGTTAATGATTCATTTTCTTGCAAACGACTAATCGATTAGCTTGCTTATCATTGCAACCCTACGTTTCAAATGCATTTAAAATATTTATAACTTAGGATGGAGATAACATGGTCAGCATGAAAAGACACATGCAGGTAATCATAGCAGTGTTGTTGCCACATTTAACTTACTGCAAACAAATCTTAGAGAAGCTCACTGTTGTATGGAGTTCAACCAAACACAACACGTTAAAAACAGCATCAGTGACCGAGCCATTTCTTACCTGGTCAGCGAGTAGAAGAGCACGAGCTGCGCCAAGTCGGAGAAAGAAAGACGAGACTCAGACAGCTGGAAGACTGACAAGACAAACAGAGAAAGAGTAGGCAGAGTTAATTCTAATGAAAAAACACATTCCTGGAAACTCACCAGAGCTTGTACCAGGAAGACAGAAAGAAAGGGGACTTCTAACGAATATGATCGCTTCATTCAAACTATCTGCAGATCAGAAATGACGTTATTTTCTGATGCTGTGTGTGATACCACTGGTAGTTTATGTTAGGAGTCACTTCACTTGTGTCTTTATCTCTAGATTGTAGATACAGTATTGCACTTCAAGTCTTTAAGGAACCAGTGTGTGCAGTTTCAGAGCCAGTTTGACGAGGTCTGTGTGACTCTAACTGCTCTCACCTGGTGCCGCTTTGTCAGGTTTGCAGTGTGCACTCGAGTTTAAAACAAAAAAGCAGAACTACATGAAGTGCAACTGTTATCTGCCACTTGCTGCAAACATAATGACTCATAAAATACCCACTGAAAGCCACACAGAGGGTACTGTATCACACACACCACCCAAAGATAGAGGAAGAGAAAGAGAAATATGAGTGTGTTTTGCATGCAGTCGGTCCATACCTGTGCCTGTGCTTTTGATACAATAATCAATAACTGCTTCATTATTGTCTCCTCCTGCAGACACACACAGTAGGCTGGGAACAGATGTCGTGGAGTCCCGTACAACCAGGAAACTCTGGAGAGAAAACACACACACACACACTTAGTGACTCATTTCAGTATGTGAAGCGCTGAGCAGGAAGACGTTTTCTTTTAAATGCTCGTACTGGAAGCTACACGCGGCAACCAGGCGGTAAATAGAGAAACAGTGAGAGGACAGGCTCAAAATCTAAAACGAAAGGAGAACTGATTTAAAACAGATTATGGTAAATAATCAACCCGTGCTGGAGAGTTATACGACTCTGTAAAGATACTCCATTGCAAGAAAGAAATCCTGCATTGATTAAGGTACTTAAGTGAAAGTAGTCAGTCATGTACTAAGAGTAAAAGTACTCATTGCATAAAATAACTCAAACAAATATTCATATTGAATCATCTATACAATTATTTTAAGCACTCAAATGAAAGAAACAGTTAGCAAAAGTGCTGCTAATGATTTTCTGCCAACTCACTCATTGTCTTAGGTACTTACATATAATGTTGGATAGTTCAATCTACATCAAAACACAGTATTTAACAGTTATTGGTAATGTTTGTGTGTCAAAGTCTGAATTTACAGTAACTAAAGCTATAAAATAAATATAGTGAAGTACAGGCGATCCTTTTAAATTGTAGAGGAGTGTAATTATAAAGTGGCACAGAAAGAAAAGTACAAGTACCTGAAATATGTACCTAAGCACAGTAAAGTGAATGTATTAGTTACTTCCCTTGGTATCAGCTCAGTGTGTTTCTATGACAGGATTTGATCTAGATAAATCAGTCCTGATGGCAGGTTGTAACCAGCCTCATAAACAGCTAATTTACCCAGGGTTCATAGCTGCTTTATGACTCCGCAGAGGCCTGTAAACACCATCTGAGTGAAGGCCCACTCAGCTCAGATCCTCCCCTTTGTCAAATCCACGGTTGTTATAGTTGTTTCTTGTCAAAACGTTGTTAAAATAAAGCTGAAACACTAATATACATATCCATATGTTCCATTACATTCATTTAAAGTGTGTGTCAATGGCAGTAACGACAGCTTTTCACACCATTGATCCTCATGATAATCTAGTCAAAAGTCAGTCTATCCTACAGAAGGAATTGGAGTTGAGCTGACAACTAGCTGAGTAATTCAGAGTACTCTCATTACTGGTTCACATTCCTACGCCTCCTCTGAGCGTGCCACAATTTAAAAAACTCATGATTTTGTTCCAACGTTGGAAACTTGACGGCAAAAGTCATATTACTTGTAAAAGAAAAAACGCAGTTGGTTGACACATAATGAGGTTGTGTAAAACAATGGCTCAGTCATGCAGTGGCATCACCACAACTGAATTCAGAGGTGCTCTCGGATACATTTACACACACACAGCACACACACACACACACACACCACACACACATACACACACACACACACACACACAGGAAGTGGCTGTCATTGTAAGAGTGCACAGAAATACAGATATAGACACTTTGAGCACACACAGGCAAATGTTATACGAGCAACTACTTTGTTGATTCATAACAGCAACATGTATGTATCTGATTCATAGGAAGAAGCACTGGAAACGATTCAAGAAGAAATGAATGAATACATTGTTTCGTTCAGCATTTCAAATACGTAAACCACTTCACGCTTATATTCAAAAAGTAAGAAGCTCTCAGGTTTTTCCGTGAAAGTTAAAAACAGACAATCATATCCTCCCCCATGACCTCATACTCACGTGTCAAGGACTTCCAGTTAAGAGATTTGCATTTGTGGAAAGTCATTTGCACGTCATGCATTTCAAAAACATCAATTTTAACATATTTTTCTCTCCTACTCACGTTCTCTGTTTGCAGCAGATGTATCCATTTTGTAATGTCATGTTTCTCATCTGCGCAGCGCTTTATTCAACTCCTACTTCTGCATTTAGCCCCAAAAGTAGAGCGTTGTGTTATCAGATATAAAAAAGAAAAAGGAACTGCTGCCCTGTTGCAGACACGAGCTGAGAATACTGCTGATGTGGTTGCAGGACATGTCAGTAAAGAACGCAGGAGTCCCTAACGGAGGTTTCCTTTCCTCTTTTCAGAACAGCTTTAAGCTACGCAGTTTAGAGTAAAACATATATGGATGAGCAGAAACTAACTAAGAGATGATCAGGTGATATGAAGTGGGTAAAAACAAAAGAGAGGACATGCAGAGATGGGAAAGCAGAGAGATAACTGCTCAGAGATTAACACACATTAACACAAATCCTCTAAAATGTGCTCAAAAAACCATTATGAACATTGGGCAGTGAAGAGGACTTTAAGTAAAGTTATACATTCTTTCACCTCTAGATTTTGTTAGAGATTCATGCATGATATTCAGAGGTGAAAGAAGTACTCATACCGCGTACTTTAGGTAAAAGTAGAAGTACCAGAGTGTAGGAATACTCTGTCACAAGTGAAAGTCCTGCTTTTTTAAATGTTACTCAAGAAAAAGGACAAAAGTATTAGCATCAAAATCTACTTAAAGTACCAAAAGTAAAAGTATTCATTTTGCAGATTAGAAATAAAATACTTAAGTAAAGTACAGTACTTGAGTAAATGTACTTAGTTACTTTACACTACTGATAATATATGAATGCACAACCATGTGTTCTTCTTACCAATCATATTTTTTAAATAAATTGTTGTTGTAATTGTTGTTTATCCTCTTGCAATTATTTCCCCTGCACTCCTGCCTTCAGAAGTAGTTATGAGGTTAATAAGTTATTACTTAACCCTCCTGTTGTCTTCGGGTCAAATCTGACCGATTTACTACCTTCATCAATCATAACTTTTTTGTTTTACATTCGATTGCATTAAGGCTTTATGATATCCTTCACAGTAGACATTTGAACATATCAAACTGCTGATCACCACTTTCATTGAATTTTGGATGATTTAGTCAACTTTGTAACACCCATGGTGTTCCCGGTCAAAAATGACCGCCATAAAGAAAAGGAATTAGTAACCATCCGGATCAGATAACACACACACCAACACCCACACACACACACACACACACTGTGCCCAATCCCCCCACATGGATCACACCTGGCACACGCAATACATGTTCAGTGTCTGTTCTTTGTATATTTACTGAAGTGTTGTTCATGTATACCAGTAGTCTGATACAATATTTACAGTTTGAAAGGGTGTTAAATGAAATTTGGTGATGATTAATGGTTTTTGTGTTAATGTAATAGCAGTTAAAACAGGACCGGTCAAATTTGACTGTGAACACCAAAGTAAGGGGGGGAAACGAAGACAATAGGAGGGTTAAACAATAATGATGCAATGCAGAGGTTATTATGTATTATAGAGTAGATATATGTATAGTCTTGAAGTGAAAAGCGGCTCTTTGAGGGCAACCATAACGCTAATGTGGCCCGCGATGACATTTAATTTGTATGTAATTTAAACGAATGTGGGTTGTGGCAAAGTCTATATAGAAGCAGCTGAAAAGCTCATAGTGGTGATACTGAGTTGAGAATCTATGTAAAAAAAAACTTAAGATATTAAAGGTAGGGTAGGTAAGAAAGGAGAAACCAGCTCGAGTGCGCTAGAATTTGAAAGTACACAACCGGAAGAAATCTGCCTCTTCCTTCAGACTTCCTTACAGAGCCCCTCCTCCAACACACACGAACGCGCACATGACCAATGAGGGCACGAGATAAGTTTGTGCACGAGATGGAAGGCTGACAGGCAGGTAAGCCATCCAGTTATTTTAGCCCCGGCCGGCTCAGATGATTGGTCGTGCTTTTTACAGCGCCACGGCTTCCACAGATGACATTTTTTTATGTATTTATTGTCAAAGCATTTAATGTATTCATTGCTATCGGGATGTTAAGAGCATTCCATGGAATATAACGTGAATTACCTACCCCACCTTTAACCTTTGTAAGGAAGCAAATCAACAAATTATTTTACTGCTTTAAAAAAGAAGTTACAACGCTGTCAGAGTGCAGCATCTTTAACTTGAACTATGGTACAGTAATTGAGTAAATGTACTCGGTTACTCTCCACCACGGGGTCTTTGATTGGCAGATTTGATCAGCTCACCCCAGCAGGCGTCCCACAGAGAGCCGCCCGGGCCCCCTCTCTTTCCCAGGGAGCCGCGGGGCACCAGGCGCACTCTGAACCCTTCAGCTGCTCCAGCAGGTTCGGCTTCCTCCGGCTGCTCCTCCACGGGATGGCCGTCGTTCCGTTAACCCGACCGTGAGCCGCCCGGGACGCAAACATCTGAGGACACGCTGACGTGCATGTACCACCGTCTGCACCCATGCACGTTAACACCACATTAACGTCAGATTAGTGTGTGAGTCACAAAAAGTGTACAAAGAGAGTCAGTCATAAAACAGGTTAACAGTGTTGACATAATTCAGTTTAGAACTAGGATAAGTGTTTAGTTTTAAGTAAGATTTGTCTCACCCATGCACATTAGTGTTTGAGTCACATAAAGAGAGTCAGTCATAAAAAAGATTAACAGTGCTGACATAGTTAGTTTACAATGAAGATTTTTCTTGTTAAAGTTTTCAGTTTTGAGTTAGACTTGTCTCATTCATGCACATAACATCACATTAGTGTGTGAGTCACATGAAGAGAGTCAGTCATAAAACAGGTGAACAGTGCTGACATAGTTAAGTTTACAACTAGGATTTTTCTTGTTAAAGTTTTCAGTTTTGAGTTAGATTTGTCTCATTAATGCACATTATCATCAGATTAGTGTGTGGGTCACAGAAAGACAGTTCATCGAAACAAAGATCAAGACTGCAGGAAAATAAAATACTTTAAAATTATGATTTTTTTGTGTGAAATCTACAATTTACAGTAAGATTTGGCGTTTTAACATTCATGCATATGAACATCAGATTAGCCTGTTAGTCACATATTGTCAGCTTGTCACAAAAATGCTTAAGACTGAAGGCAATATGAACTTTGAATCACTATTTCTCTTAGAGTTAAACGTTAGATTTGGCTCTTCATTCTTGCACAGATTAGCCTGTAATTGACATAAAGGTAGCTTCTCATAAAAAGAGTAACAGTGCAAGCAACACTTAGTTTAAAATGGTGATTTGTCTGGTGCAATTTAAAGGTAAAAGTAAGATTTGAAGTAACATTCATGCATCAGATTAGTGTGCAAGTCAAATAATAACAACTCGTCACAAAAAAGATCAAGCCAGCAGGCAGACTTTAGTTTCAGATTAGGGTTTTTCTGGTGAAAATGAAATGAAAGTAAAGATTGAACTGTTTAACATTCATGCACATAAACATCAGATTAGAGTGTAAACACATAACGTCTGCTTATCACCAACAATACAGAAGATTTTCTTGGTCAAAGTCTCCAGTTTTTATGTACAATTTGTCTCTTTAACATTAATTTTCAATAATCAGACACTCATTTTAGAGCCAAACATGCTTATTGATATGTAAATGTCTGATACTTACATGTGTCGCTCAGTTAGTTCACGTGTCTCCTCTCCTCTCTACGGTGTTAACACATTTCTCCACATATTTCAATCTTCTCTGTCTCTCGAACTCTTTGTGCAAGACGTTGCTTAAGAGCTAAAAAATACCAAACAGGGCCAAAATAGGAAGCGCACATCCTCAGAAACACATCCTCAAGACGTCTCCTGGTGTAAGAACATTTCAAAATTAAGTCTGCCTGACAGCGGCCTTGTTCTTCTGTCTGCTGCACATTCTGGCGTTTAACACACTTTCAATTGTCATGTGAAACTGTTCTCTAGCTGATCTTTTGCCATCCCTCCCCTCCTCAAGTCAGCATGTGGTTAACCCGGCTCTGTGTGTGAACTGAGAAAAGACATTGCATGCTCTCTAAAAAGCGACATGTGCCTATTTTCAATCTGCTCAAAAAAGGTTGAGAACAGAGAGACAATGCAGTACCACAACTCTGAGATTATCTGTGTCCTTTTATCTTGCAGCAGCAGCAGCAGGAGGAATGAACACACAGATGCACACACTCCAAACGTTAGAGATGTTAAAAGACAGAAGACTGAGAACAGAGGGGGTTTCATGTCTCTACTTTACCTCACTTACATGCATGTTCGTTCCCCTGCTGGCCAACAGGCCCTCCTCAAAGGAAACCACACTCAGAGGTGTGGCTGATTGGTCAACGTTTCCATGGCAAGAACACTCACTGTCTCTCTTTATCGTGCACTTTCTGTTTTAAGCATTTCCTGCCAACACCGTGATCTGCATGGTGTCAATGACCAACATGCCAAACACCTACAGTATGAGAGCACATATCAGGAGCTTGTATCACATTTATTCAAATAAAAGCAAAAGTAGAAGTGATGATTGCGTGCTTTGATGTGCGTTTTCAGTCACTGTTTTGCACCACACTAGTGGTAAAATCTATTGTGGGAACAAACATATTTTATAAAGCATTTACCCTCACTTAAGAACTTAAACATGTAGAGAAACAAACTGCATCCAAAGGCACATCTGCACCCTACAGTATGTACCTTCTTTGTACTTGAGATTGCACTGACTTTTATATATGTTTTGATACAATAACTCATATTTGCCCCCCCCCTTTGCTGTTTTATTATTATTATTTGTATGTATTTATCTTTTCACATGTCTATTTTATTATTATCATTTGTATTGATCTCTTTTTGTACTTTTTCTATGTTGGCTATGTAGATACAGCTAAATGAAAATGGAAAACCTGTTGACCAAAATGTGAACATGTATGAATAATGAAACTGAATCTGAAATCAAAACTCATATTTGTATATACAGCTAACCAAATGTTATTATTGTTGATTTAAGCAATAAAGTTGCTTTTATAAAACGGTTAGCAAGTATGGCAATATGAAAGAAAAATACACATTCCAATTTAAATAGTTTTTATTAGTTAATAATGATGTTCAAAATAAAATAGTCCCTCCGTTGCCTTGGTGGTTGCTATGCAACAACACTAACAGCTAGCGAACATATTAGACAGACAGCGTTGATCGATTATTTGGCTATTATTATTTGACAGTTGCATAGAAATCTCTCAACATGTTATTGAGCTGCTGTTTTGTCGACGTCTGAAAGTCTATGACCACCTGACACCAGTCTTCAAAGCACTTAACTGCCCATTTTGTTTGCTTCACGGTGTTCTGTTCGTTTCGGGTTTTTTCAGTTGGTATACTACATGCTCTTCACGTAGCTCTGAATGTTGTCGTTTAGATGCTTTTTTTTCTGGAGATAGGCACTGCTCAATCCACTCCTCCATAGTAAGGCCACCCCGGAGGTCAAAGTTAACCCTAAATGTTTCCATCTTAAGCTTTGTTAGTTAGTTAGTTTCGTAACGGACGTAATGTAACGGTTGTAGCTTTTTCTCAGACGCGGAGGGATACGGACTAGATATATACGCTCATTATATCACGGCTAAGAACCAATCAGATTGCTTGTTTGACTTATCCGTTTTATAAATTGTATTATATACCTTTACTTCATTCTTATTTTTCCTTGTGTGTCCTCCTACGTGTGCTATCTTGTGTTTAAAGCTTATTCCTGATGCTGCTTAAACACCTGCATTTCCGTATGTGGATCAGTAAAGGTTCATTTTATCTTACACTCCAGTGTCCAATGAGTTTCTATACTGTAAACATTAATATGTGCGACTAACTAAAGCAGGGGTGGGGAACCTTGTTCCTCTCAAGGGCCATTTCAATTTTTTCAACATCCTCCGAGGGCCGTACAAATTATTGACCTCTGCTTAAAAATACCAAAATCACAGCCCATTCATTTGGCCTTTCTTTCCTGCTGTGCAAAGAAAAAGCAACCTCTTAATCCAGATGTCTTACCATGACTCGCGCATGCATGCACGCGCACGGTGTGGCATGACCACCAAAACAGAAAGATATGGACACAAGCTGTGTGCAAATGTATTTAGTTTCTTATCCATGTGAACATGATTTAAGTTGGGGGGGGACCTCACCTCCTCTAGGGGGTCCGGGCGGCATGCTCCCCAGGGAAGATTTTTTTTGAAATGTTGAAGTTAAAAGCATCAATCTGGTGCACTTTGAGAGCAACATTAGGAGATCTATGGATACATCTCTCAACACCCATATGAAACAGAACTGTAAGCAATTTATTTTTTCTTTATGGATATTTTACAAATCACTCGCCTTTCAAACTGTATTCTTGTTTATTAATAACAACTTTTTTTTACCGTCATATAGTATTTTATACCTGTTTACTTTATTCTCTTATTTTTTTATAACTATAATGATCATATAAAGATGTGCCTTTACCTCACTGGTTGGAGAAAAAGCTTCTTATATTCGTTAGCATAGCTAGCTAACCAGATGCTAATAAAAACAAAGTTATTGACTGATGAACAGATCGCCACTGGGCTTTCAACTAAAGACACAGCCACGCAAAAACTGCGTTATGTGTACGGCTCCTTATGGGTACTGCAATTTCTGAAGTGCTCTCCGTCAGCACTACACCCTGTCAGACGAGACATATACCACGTGATGACACGTTAGGCTCGTGTTGTGTTCAAGGACCCTGATCTTGGCCAGGAAAAACAGGCACTCACTTGTTTAATTCTTTTGCGGTCTAGATTTCTTTCATTTTTTTCTTTTTTGCGTGTTTATAAATGACCTCGAGGGCCGTACCAAATGGTCTCGCGGTCCGTATACGGCCCGGAGGCCGGAGGTTCCCCACCCCTGAACTAAAGGTCTCTACACACCAACCTGAGACCAAAGAACGCGTACCGAAGGCGTCCCGACTTTTACGTCAGCTACGTCAGGCTTCGTTGGCTTCGTCGGATAAAGCCGCCCGCCTACGAACACACCGCAAATACTTCAGCCGACGAGTGGCAATAACTCTCCTTACCAGCAGGCGGCGGTAGTGTGTATTCGTCATTCAAAAGAGGCAACAACCGGAAGACAGACTGCGTTTTATACACCGAGAGAAGAAGAACAGACTTTGTAATATAAGCAGTTGATCAGTTGGTCTTCACTTTCTTCATTCCATGCCGTCATGATAAAAAAGAAACTCTTGCGTCCGGGTGAGATGAAAATGAGGAAGATTAGCCGTCTGTGTGTGCCTTCTTATCGTTTGTTTTGGTCCCTCACTTCCGCTTCACTTCTGATGCACTGATTCGCTAAAGGTCTCTACACACCAACCTGAGACCAAAGAACGCGTACCGAAGGCGTCCCGACTTTTACGTCAGCTACGTCGGGCTTCGTTGGCTTCGTCGGATAAAGCCGCCCGCCTACGAACACACCGCAAATACTTCAGCCGACGAGTGGCAATAACTCTCCTTACCAGCAGGCGGCGGTAGTGTGTATTCGTCATTCAAAAGAGGCAACAACCGGAAGACAGACTGCGTTTTATACACCGAGAGAAGAAGAACAGACTTAGTAATATAAACAAACAAACACAGCCTGATCAGTTGGTCTTCACTTTCTTCATTCCATGCCGTCATGATAAAAAAGAAACTCTTGCGTCCGGGTGAGATGAAAATGAGGAAGATTAGCCGTCTGTGTGTGCCTTTTTATCGTTTGTTTTGGTCCCTCACTTCCGCTTCACTTCTGATGCACTGATTCGCTAAGCTGAACAGCCAATCAGAGTGATTGATTTGTCCCGACGTTCTTTGGCCTCCCGCGGCCTCCCGCCGCCGATTCAACATGTTGAATCGGCGGCGGGGAGGCGGGAGGGTTGAAAATGTGCCGTAAAGAGACGACACACCAACCTGAGTAGTGCGACGCGAATGCCCGACTGCCTCTGACGGCTTCGGACGGCCTCTGACTCCCAAAGTCGGGCCGGTGTGTAGAGGCCTTAAGCTGAACAGCCAATCAGAGTGATTGATTTGTCCCGACGTTCTTTGGCCTCCCGCGGCCTCCCGCCGCCGATTCAACATGTGGAATCGGCGTTGGGAGGAGGCGGGAGGGTTGAAAATGTGCCGTAAAGAGACGACACACCAACCTGAGTAGTGCGACGCGAATGCCCGACTGCCTCTGACGGCTTCGGACGGCCTCTGACTCCCAAAGTCGGGCCGGTGTGTAGAGGCCTTAAAGGCTGAAAAATGGCCAGAGTCGGATTAGCTCCTTCCTGAAAATGACAAAAGGACATCATCAGCTTTATAAATGTTACTTTTATTGCAGGATTTTTCAACTGGTTTCCATTCATTTGTACAGATGGTAATGTAACCGTGTCCAAACCCTCATGATGCGACAAATCATGCCAATTCAGATAACCAAAATCATTTTTCATGAAACAACATCTCCCTAACTACACCTTACTCTAGCACTTATTGTCATGGTTAAGACAACGTGTTAGTAAACATACATTTTAAATACTATCTCCTTAATGCCTTGGCTTCTATTCTCAAGATTCAGATAACTTTGTCATGTCTTCCTTATGTCTTGTGAACGTATCTGTATTTCAACTTATGAGGATAAAATCAAAACTAAATGTGTATCCTTTGTTTCTGCAGCAAAATCAACCAAAGACCTCCTAAAGTCCTCTTGACTGACAAGAGCAGAGTTACTGTTGTATGCACCATGTACAGTTTGCTGTTTCATAAGAATATGAAAACATATCTTGCATCGAAGACATTTTGTTAAAAGAAATGACAGAAAGGGTCAGGATGAAAGACACGGTTAATATAAAATAAAACACTTTAAAACTTCCTCATAGCCAACTGTAAACTTTACAACTACCTCCGCTATCAGGAAGTTCATCGTGTGAAATATTTTAGAGGTCATTGACCGACAGGACAGATTTGAGTGTGTGATTTTAAAGTGAAAAAAGTGGCTTAGCCCAAATCACGCCATCAGATGTGTTTAAAAAGTGGTTAAGAGACATTATAGTGTAGTCTTTGTTATATAATTCAGCATAGTGATGATTCAAATGCTACGATTTGGTAGATTTGACCTTAACGCTCTGCAAACACCAGCTATACTCTACCCTGCCACCGTCTTTTGCAAACCATGCATAGTGTACTGTGAACTGCCTTTAAAAGAAAATATACAGCTGAGAAAATAGATAAAACAAATAAGGAAAGTAGATACATGTCAGTAAAGTGCAATTGACTGATATAAACACAAGCTTAAAACACAGTGCAGGAGCCATACATCTCACAGAGTGGAACGTTGTTGTTGTGAGGTTTGTTAAATGTTGGTATTTGTTATTATATTATAATTGAATGTTGTGTGATGACTATGGGTTGGATCTGTTTGGTCAAATGGATATTCGATGTATTCACATGCCCCTGAGGTGATTGTGGACGAAAGGGTTGAAGAGTCGCTCTATTTGTTGTTGTCCGCAACTTGTTGATAGCCTTGATTATTCAGATAACATTTGGGTGCATATTATAATGTTTTTTTCATTAAAGGGGCCCCATTATGCTCATTTTCAGGTTCATATCAGTACTTAGTGTCTCTACTGGGACATGTCTCCATGCTTTAAGGTTCAAAAGCTCTTTATTTCTCTCATACTGCCTGTGCTGCAGCACCTCTTTTCACCCTCTGTCTGAAACCAGAGCCCAGTCTGCTCTGATTGGTTAGCTGGCCGGCTCTGTTGTGGTTGGTCAACCGCTTAGAGATGTCCCGCCCCTTAGCCTATCAGGTTCAATGTGTTGGAGATTTTAGCTTTTTCAGACCATTTACATTCACACAAATCTACTGCAGAGGGGAAAGCCAAAAAGCATAACAGGGCCTTTTTAATTTAAGATATTTCCCAGATTTTTTTTATCTCAGCAAAGTGTTTTTGGTAGCGCATCAGACAAAGACAACCATGCTTCAGACTTCAGCCTCTCAACGACTTGTGTTTGTTTCCCTAAGTCCTTCCACACAGTGATTTCAAGATGGAGGTTGTTCAGAATGACATTTTAAAATGAGCTTCAATTCCAAACCAAAATCTTTGTATCACGATTTCTCTTTAAGGGCCAAGCGAAACTCTGACATCCCTCCAGCAGCTTCTCTAAAAGGACTAGTTACTCTTCCTTTTTAGCCGCTGGTGCCTCAGATGCAGAGCTCTCATTGGCTGCCGCTCCTTTGCTCTTCTCTCTCTGGTCCTGGCTGTCGATCCTGCCGTGCTCCTTCTTCACCAGCTCCGTCAGCTCCTCCTGGAACAAAAGACGAGGCACAGATAAAGGATTTTGATTTGGTTTGATTTATTTCGAATGTGTAAAACAATGATACAAACAAAAAAAAAATAATAATAATGAAATGAAACATGAGAATTATTATACTATACAAACTTAAGCAGTGTCAAATTGATAAACAAAAATATTACTGACTCTAAATTATATATAAACAAATGATCTACTTAATTACACATCCGAAAAGGGGTGGGAAGAAGTTTACACTTATTTAATCCCACCCCTTCTCCCAAATACTAAATTATTAACATATATATAGGAGGCGTGTGGCGCAGTGGCCTAGTGCGTTGGTGTTTGGATCAGGTTCAAGCACAGGTTCGAACCCCACTGCAGTCAGCATGTCGTTGTGTCCCTGAGACACTTCACCCCAAATTGCTCCTGTGGGGATTGCCCACAGTATTTAGTATGTAAGTCGCTTTGGATAAAAGCGTCTAACAAGTGACATGTAATGTAATATATTTTTTTTTTCTTAAAGAAATACATTTGTTATTGAAAAACCAACAAAATTAAAACATAAACCAACAAATATAAGATAAATAAACAAACAAATGCATAAAAGAGGTAAAATGGTAATCCAGAAAAGATAAAATAACAAACCAAATGAATAAATAAACCATAAACTTTAACACATGGAGCCTCAGAGAGAACAGATGAAGAGGAGGAACTGTAATAGACGGTAATAGAAACACAGTTTATGCTCTGCTGTGCTACGAGAAGTCCGTCCTCTGTGGTGACGTACGACCACAACATCACACAGGATGATGAGAAATAGATTAGCACGACATTTCAAAAGCTCTCACCTTTTCTCTCTGTATTTGCTTCTGCTGCAACTCTTCCTTATGACTACCGCAGGTGCGAACTGGTATACTGTATGTTTAGAGGGTAGATCGAGGCAGATATCTTCTAGATGAGAGCTAGTGATATGGCCAACAACTAGATATTCAATAAAGGTGTGAATCTGAGGGTATCTCACTATGCAGTTAAAGGTCACCTTAGGTTATGTAAAATCCACTTCTTCATGTCTCTTCTACATCAACATGTGTCCCCTCTTCTTCATGTCTCTTCTACATCAGCATGTGTCCCCTCTGTGTAAAGAGACTCTGAAAGTTTCAGGAAAAAAGATTCTCTCTCTTTTTGTCCTGATCCATTTATATAAAAACCTGTCTGAAAATGAGCTGATCAGATTTTGGCCACTTTACGATTTTTTTGGCTTGTGTAACCATTAGCCAATCAGCAACCAAGGTAACCCCCCCCCCCACCTTATCACCTGAATCTCCTCCTAGAGCACCATTGTGTTCTTTTTAACCAAATCTCTCTCAGAGGGGCGTGGGGAGGGGCTCCTTATTTTCATCTAAAGTAACAGACAGAGAATCAGCACTTTAGAAACAGGGCTGAAACAGAGGGGATTATGGGATGCTGCAATGATCTGTTTGGTGTTTCAGCCAATCAGAGACATGTTTTGTATATATCTGAGACCTGTGATATATTGATGAAAAACAGTATATACCTTGATTCAGTACATAGTGGTGCTAATTTTGTAGAATTACTCTCCATAAGTAGCAATATCTCTAGGTTTGTTTTCTGGAAAAGTGTTAAAAAAATAACAAGTTGGAAGTTGTGAGTTGATCTTAGAAGATAACATCCGAACATTAATGGATTTCTCCCCTTTCCGATAGTATTCAATATCTTTATAACAGGCCTTTAAAGGTAGGGTAGGTAAGAATGGAGAAGCCAGCTCGAGTGCGCTAGAATTTGAAAGTACGCAGCCGGAAAACATCTGCCTCTTCCTTCAGACTTCCTTACAGAGCCCCTCCTCCAACACACACGAACGCGCATATGACCAATGAGGGCACGAGATAAGTTTGTGCACAGATGGAAGGCTGACAGGCAGGTAGGCCATCCAGTTATTTTAGCCGGGCCGGCTCAGATGATTGGTCGTGCTTTTCACAGCTCCACGGCTTCCACAGATGACATTTTTTTATATATTTATTGTCAAAGCATTTAATGTATTCATTGCTATCGGGATGTTAAGAGCATTCCATGGAATATAACAACAAGTGTTTCTGAAGTGAATTACCTACCCCACTTTTAAGCATCCTAATACCAATCAAATTAGAGCATGCACTCTTTTTGTATCACTCCATATATCAGAAAGTACAGTAAACAGCCAATAAAAAATCTATTTAGCCTCTGCTTTTAGGCGTCAAATATGATATAAATCAGGCAATTAATGGTATGTGAACAACCTACGCTCCAAAGTGTTGTGTTTGAATAACAGCGGTGGTTACATTGGCCATGACACCATTACTGTATTTGTTAGTCCAGGAGTATTTAGAGTAAGTGTGTGTGATAGCTTTGGCAGATGGATTGTCTTCAAACAAGAAATGCATCTTTTAAGAGGCCCTATTCCCTTTCCTATAGTGTGTTGTATAGATTTGTTTGTGCAGCACAGGCAGTACGAGAACATTAAAGACCTTTTTGAACATTAAATCATGGAGACATGTCACAGTAGAGGAAACAAATACAAAGAGATGTGAGAATTAGCATGAACTATGACAGATAATTGTGCAACTTACCTTCCATCCCAACAGCTCAGCGAGGGCCAAACAGCCGTCATCACATGTACTGATGTGAGCTACATCTCTGGAGAACAAAACACAGTTTTAAAACATAGACACATCTCCATTAAATGTGTTTATTTCCAGCTCTAAAGCATAAGCACTGTTGGAGGAGCCTGGGACCTAAGATTTTCATCGACATAACTACACTGTAGCTATGTAGGAATGGCAATAAAAGCCTTGAATCGTGAATAATATTACAACACTTTCCCGGGCGTTTTGTTAACATGCGCTGTCAGAGATGACTCAACAAACTGTTGTTGGTATCGTCAACAAGGAACAATGTTTGGATGTCATGATGACTGTCGACTGATTGTGTGATTACTGAGAAAGTGAGTTTAATAAGAATTAAGCTAAATGATGAGAGAACCAGAAAATGAAGCACAGGTCAAAGTGAATGATGCTTTGGCTCCCTCTGGTGGCAGAAAGGCAAACTGCATCATGTCAGTTCAAACCATAAACGTAGCCGCTGTGATGTCACCCAAGTTTATCCAAACGCCTAATAGGGCCTTATTGATATAGACGATTAAGACCTTACAATTAACATTTACTGAAAATGAACCAAGACAGGTCTAAAGTTGTAAAAACTGACAACATCCAACCAAACAACTATGTTAGCAACCTGTCAATCACTAGGTAGACCTAAAGCATACACAGCTTTAACATATTACATAATAAATCACAAACTGAACATCATGCTGTATTTAAGAAGCCTTAAAACAAAGATTGAGACCATGAACGTACTAGAAAAATGTTTAGAGAGAAAATAAACCAAGTGAAAAGTATAGGGTCGTTTTAGTTGCATCTTTTCAAACCTGGAAGTTGATGCTTAGTTCAAAATGATAGACAAAATACATGCACATTTAACATTACATTTAATATGATATACTGTTTATCAACCATTACTGATTATTTCATCATTTTGACCCAGGTGATACATTTCTTAAAAACTGTTCATCATCCCAAATAATCTCTTTCCCCTTTAATCTGATGTTTCACCTGTACGCTTTGTCTGATTCAAAGTCCATGCCTCCTCCAAAACCCAGCAGCCCGAGCATAGGATCCGCCTGCGGAGGAAACAGGAAATACATCTGTGACGTAAAGAATATTCAGCGTACAGGCAGGAAATGTTTGATGGAGGGGGGAAACGCTCACCTGCCCGGCCTTCTCCATGTTTATGAGCAGTCTGGGGCAACTTTTAGAAACTCTAATGAGAGAGGAGAGAGAGCAAAGAAAAAGGGATGGAAACAAATTACTTAAAGGTCTCCTATTATACTGTTTTTCATCAATATATCACAGGTCTCAGATATATCCAGAACCTGTCTCTGATTGGCTGAAACACCAAACAGATCATTGCAGCATCCCATAATCCCCTCTGTTTCAAAAGTGCTGATTCTCTGTCTGTTACTTTAGATGAAAATAAGGAGCCACTCCCCACGCCCCTCTGAGAGAGATTTGGTTAAAAAGAACACAATGGTGCTCTAGGACACATTTGTCAAACTCAAGGCCCGGGGGCCAAATCCGGCCCTTGGTGGATTTAATTTCGGCCCGCAGGACAATTTCTAATTACTATTAGATCTGGCCCGTCGGTATATTGCACGCACACCTTCACTCAATCCTGAGGATCTCCTGAGCTCAGAGCCTGACCCCAAACATTGATGAACTTGCACCCAAGATGAGATGCCAAGTATCTGCTTGAACTAGCATCACAGAGCAGCACACTGAGTTTCAATGGATGTTTCCTTCTGCACTTTCTTTCTTGAGACAACAGGGCATGTTTGGTTTGTTCTTTGAGGGAAATAGTTTTTTTGAAGCTGTTGTTGGCCTGTGGAAAAATGTAATAATAAGAAATGACTCTGGAAAAGCTGCAGATAGAGCCATAAGAAATGACTCTGGAAAAGCTGCAGATAGAGCCGTAAGAAATGAATGCAACTGATTATTTAATGTTTAATGTTGTTTTTATAGGCAATAATCTAAGCTTTGTTAGTTCCAGGTTTAATATGTGCAATAAGTTCATTTCAATAAGTTCTTGCAATAAACATTGAACCAGTCCGGCCCTCGACTAGTACCCATTTTTTAATTTTGGCCCACTGTGTATTTGAGTTTGACACCCCTGATCTAGGAGGGAGAATCTTTTTTCCTGAAACTTTCAGAGTCTCTTTACACAGAGGGGACATATGTTGATATAGAAAAGACATGAAGAAGAGGGGACACATGTTGATGTAGAAGAGACATGAAGAAGAGGGGACACATGTTGATGTAGAAGAGACATGAACAAGTGGATTCTGCATAATAGGTGACCTTTAAACACTGGAATATTCTTCCAGTTGAACTTAAAACCTGTACTGACTTTCACTCTTTCTCTTATGGTGCAAAACAATGTATATTAAGCAACCAGTCATGCCAACATGAATTACACTGTAATCGGAGTTTTAACATTTTAACTGTATTGTTATATTATATTTTAACTGTTCTTATTTTATTGACCTGTACTTGACCTGGCATAATTAATCTCCTCTCTTTTCTGAGATGAATGTATTTGTATGCATGGTCCTTGTTGAAATAAATACATAATAATAATAATTTTTAAAAAAACAATATTTTAGTAACCAGAGCAATGAACGATAAGTTCCAAAAATGTGGGAGAGAGATCCCTCAGCAATCAAGCCCGGAGACTTTTTAAGAGACGATTAGAAGATTATTTCTGGAAAGCCTGAATCTTTTATAATGCAGAATAGATTCAATGGGAGCTAGACGGTCATAGTTAGTGTCTGTGGAAAGCAGTATGACATGAAACTTGATCTGCAGTACCTGCCGACTAAACCTGCAAACGGCTGGACCTGCAGAGACGTTCCCATGACGATGAGCAGATCACAGCGAGGAAAGTCCTGACAGGTAAATAAAGACAGTGTAAACATTTTGATTCCTCAGGGTATATTCAGGAATCCTGAAGTCAGATGTAATACCTTTTAAGACCTTTTTTAAGACCCTTTCCATACATTTTAAGACCTCATCGCCACTTGGAGTTTTAACCGGTTACATTGGCGACACTCTTTACCTCACATTTACTATATACAGTATTGATTGTCCTTCCTCCTTATCTTCCAACCATTTGCGGTATTTTTGGATCTTTAAGTATTGGTGGAACTTTAAGTATATTTGGAACTTTAAGTATTTTTGGAACTTTAAGTATTTTTGGAATTTACAGTATTTTTGGAACTTGAAGTATTTTTGGAATTTACGGTATTTTTGGAACTTTAAGTATTTTTGGAACTTTAAGTATTTTTGGAACTTTAAGTATTTTTGGATCTTTAAGTATTTTTGGATCTTTGGACCCTTTCCATACATTTTAAGACCTCATCGCCACTTTGAGTTTTAACCGGTTACATTGGCGACACACTTTACCTCACATTTACTATATACAGTATTGATTGTCCTTCCTCCTTATCTTCCAACCATTTGGACGCAAACTTGCATTTCCCTATAACGATGTTGTTTAACGTAAACGGACCTTCGCGCGCTATCAAGCAGTGAGCGCGCGATGTCCTGTTCAGATGACGTCAAATCCAACGGGATGCCATAAATAAACTACACAGAATCACACTACACACCTACGCAATGATTACATTCAGGCAGACTGTAGAATACAACCTCTTTGGACAATTGATATACTTATTGAAAACAAGCTACAAAATGTAATACCTTGGAAAATGCCCTTTAATACTTTTTAATAGCCTTCATTTTCGCTAAATTGATTTATCAACTTTTAATACTTTTTAAGAACCCGCGAACACCCTGTTCCTACAGAGGTGTTATGTCATATTTTCTTAAATCATTTTTTTATATAATTTCACAATTTGTTATCAATAAATGACATCTACAATTTTACGCTGCTATGGACAATCTTGCACTAATGTACATTCCCAAAGATATTGAAGTGACTGTTATGTTGTATATATTGATTGTTGTGCTTTCATCTTAATGTGTGCATATGTATAAATGTGTCTGTTGATTGTGTATATATAGGATATACATATTTGCATACATATTTTTATATATATTTGTATTCGGGATTGTGGGAAACGGTATTTCGATCTCTCTGTCTGTACCATGGATGTATAATAAGAACTGGATACAGCGTCGGAGGCGGGGTCTCGTTCTTTCCTATGAGAACTGCTCATTGGCGCATGAGGACAAAATGGCCCAATTTTTGAGAGAGCGAAACGTCACAGATTACCCATCATGCCTAGCTGTCAGAGCAGAAGAACCCGTGGGTGTTTCTCAATGTCGAGGAGGCTTGCTTGGTAGCACATGTACCTCCGAGTGAGTTAAGAAGCTAGGCAAGAATACCTCCTATCCTCGGAAAACGAAGAGTGGAACAGGCGAGCAAGTGTGCGTCATATGAGAGGCCCCGCCCTACATTTTCCGCCAAAGATTTTGGAAATTGGTCCGTGCGCAAAGCATTGTGGGGATTTTAAGACCGCGGAGTCTACACATGTGCAGCCTCGGAATTTCCCGCAACAAAGGACGCCGGCCTCGGTAGAATTCCAAGTATCCTGGACATTGGAACAGTCCTTCGGCGGCACTCGATGAAGTAGTATCCTTAAAATAGTGGCTCTGGAGCAGCCTTCCTCGACATTGAGAAACACCCCGAATGTGCGCTCGCAGAGCATGCGCCCCTTAAGCCCCGCCCCCCGAGCTCCCACTCTCGGCTCAGTAGAATGAATGGAGAGAGAAAATAAATCTAGATTCGGCTTTTAGTGCATTTTACAACTTTAAGGACCGAATGATTCTAATAAGGGCTATACAATAGTTCATACTGGGTAGTTTACTTAGTTTAAAAAAAAGTATCCGCTGATTTACAGACGTCTTTTCCCCATGTTAGTCAATGGGGAAAAGTCTTTCTGGGCCCAGTGACGTCACGGACTGATACGGAAATTGTAGTACCGCCGTTTGGACACAACGAATATTTTCATCAGAGTCCGGCGCACTTCCTGGGGGCTTGCTCTGTACACACAAACTGAAAGATTGACAATAAAGTTGACTTTGACATCTATCTGTGTGCTCACCATCTTCATTGAAGTGAAAAACCGGACAGGTAGATTCTCTCCAAAGAAGACGATGTCTGGGTTAAAAGATGCAAGGGACACATAGGTACAAATAAATGTTGAGATACAGAGGGACACATATATCTAACTGTCATGGTTGTAGAGTAAGATAGATATTAGATGGTGTGCAGAAAGGTCCAAAGGGCTTTAAGGAAGAGAAACAAGGGACATAAAATACATTGGATAAAAAGAAGTGAAATGGCCAATGATCAACTGACCTGGCTTCACCAAACTGCTGCACCCATCACATCGGGGAATGTCGTCAGCAAAGATTTTATCTACAAAGCAAAGAGAGGCGGTTAAAGTCTCAAATGGTTGGAATCACAATCGCTCAACAACCAGAAGCATTTTCTTTTTAAAGGCCAGCGAAAGCGAACCTCTCATCCAGTCCAGGTTGAACTCCTTGGTGCAGGAGACACAGTGAGACGTGAAGAACGTTCCATGAGCTTCTATCAGATCCTCTCCCTCTAATCCGGCCACTCGCTCCAAGGTGTCGATGTTCTGAATGAACACACACACATTTAAAGTACCCCTATTATACTGTTTTTCATCAATATATCACAGGTCTCAGATATATACAGAGCCTGTCTCTGATTGGCTGAAACACCAAACAGATCATTGCAGCATCCCATAATCCCCTCTGTTTCAGCCCTGTTTCCAAAGTGCTGATTCTCTGTCTGTTACTTTAGATGAAAATAAGGAGCCCCTCCCCACGCCCCTCTGAGAGATGTTTGGTTAAAAAGAACTCAATGGTGCTCTAGGAGGAGATTCAGGTGATAAGGTGGGGGGGGGTTACCTTGGTTGTGATTGGCTAATGGTTACACAAGACAAAACATCGTTATGACATCACAAAGTGGCCAAAATCTGATCAGCTCATTTTCAGACAGGTTTTTATATAAATGGATCAGGACAAAAAGAGAGAGAATCTTTGTTCCTGAAACTTTCAGAGTCTCTTTACACAGAGGGGACACATGTTGATGTAGAAGAGACATGAACAAGAGGGGACACATGTTGATGTAGAAGAGACATGAAGAAGAGGGGACACATGTTGATGTAGAAAAGACAAGTGGATTTTGCATAATAGGTGACCTTTAAGTCAATAAAATATCATATATAATACATTTAATTTATAAAGGCGCCTTTCAAGACTCTCGAGGTCGCTGTACAAGGTACACAAAACACAAAACAAAAGTACAAAAAGAAGACAATATAATCAGTCAATCAAAACAGAAAAGCAGAGGACGTGTGATGGGATCAGGGCGGATATGCCAGTGTGAAGAGATATGTTTTGGGACGTGATTTGAAAATGGAGAGAGAGTCAGTGTTCTGGATGTCAGGTAGGAAATAAGATATGAGACATCTTCAGAGTGTGAAGTGTTCTCCTACCTGAGAGTAGCAGCGTCTCAGGTGACCCTTGTCCTTCAGCAGCTTCATGAAGTAGTGACAGATTGTCGGCTAAACAACAATAACAAAAAGAGGCTGTTTTTCTGAAGTTGGATTTTATACTTGAATATCCTGATGTATTTGTTAATTTCGAACAGTTTTCAACAATTAATATGAGGCTTACAAGGCAGCAATGTGTGGTTTACTACCTTAAACTGTCCTGGGTAAAGCTCCCTGGCCAAGGCGAAGAAAGGCTCTGGATGTTTCTGAGAAGAAGGAGAAATGTTATTACATTGGTTTGGTAAGCTGTGTTTTTGTTTCTTAGTTTAGATTAAGGTCCCAACTTTCAAACGTGACGTTTTAAACGGCTTTCAGACCCTTCTTAAATGTGCATTATCTTGGCATTACACTACAACAAACATAATTGCACGAAACTTGGCTTCTTAGCTTATCTTGTGTATCTAATTGTAAATTATAATAATTCAAAACTCACCTTAAAGTAATCGATCTGGAAGATGGCCTCAGGGTAAGGCAGGTTATATTTCTGCAGGTTTGCGTACAGCCCAGTTCCTGGTGAGCGGAAATCAGGGATCCCAGCCGCTGTGGACGGAGAGGATATTGATGGTCACATTTTAAACACTTAACAAAACGATGCTTTCAAAATTAATTGTTTCCTGGTACGACACTCACATGTGGATATTCCGGCTCCAACCATGCAGATGATGTTTTTACCTGTGTGATGGCAGAGACATATTTGACATGAAATCCTCATACTCTCATATATAGATATAACAAAATAATAAATGCAATATGTAAACAGGATAAAAATCTATCCACTATGATGTGATGGATAATAGGGATGGACATTAGAAAGCAAATTTATATTCGAATATTCAACCCCCCAAAAAAACGGTTAACTGATTAACCGAATTGACATATCCTACTGTGGGGGAAACTTCTGTGTAGCAATGCAGGAGGATTCACCGACTCAAAGGAGACAGGGGGAGAGCTGGAGCTTTGATGTCAAACACTGATGGGTTTATTTGGAGCTTCGGCCGGAGAATTCACAAAACAAGTCAAAGAGTCAGAGGTTCTGACTTCACGGTAGAGTTGCCACGTCAATTCTGAAGACCCTCCTGTAGCTCCAGGTTTGAACTAGTTCAGAGTGTAATAATCAACATTCTTCAATAGATAGACTAAACAGCTGAGGGACACTGAATCACAGTTGTTGTCGCTTATGGCTCGGGGTCATCTACACCCCGAGAAGGATGTGTTCCAGGTGTCCCACAACAATAACTATCTCTGACCGAGAGTTGCCCGGTCATAAACTGGTAACATCAACAACTTGCTAGGGCAGCCCCTCCTTAAGGGAGATAACGGCTGCTCAAGGTTGGTCAGCTGCGTCAGAGGGCGAAGGAGGACATGCAGGGCAAATTATTCCCCAAACACCTATAATTGTTTTTAATAAATACATTTTCAAATAAATATAGAAATCAAACCAAGTTTTATATGATATTTTTCTTAAGATATTTAAATGGCACTGTCGTATACATTTAATGAATCCATTTGATAATATGTAATCAACTTAGGCACCCCTCCCATAATATTCGAATACCTGAATCATTTTGAATATTCGATGAATCATTCCCATCCCTAATGGATAGGCGGAAGAAAACTCACATTTGCCGCTCTTAATGTATCGTGCCACTCCTCCAGAGTCAGATCATCCAGAACTTTCTCTGGTGATCCGAGGCCCAGCGTGCTGGAGAAGAGGTTACGCAGGAAGTCCACTGAGGACAACCAGATGAAGAGAGTAACATTAAAACACAATTCAATGCATTCAGACACCATAAACAAATAGGATCGTTATGTTCAAAAGGAATGAATCAAACATTATGTGTTGGAGCAGATGTATAATAAGTACTCCAGTGTTTTACTTAAAGTGGACCTATCATGCTATATTGGAAAAATATATTGTAGGGCCATACCTATACAAAACATGTCTGTGAAGTTTTTTGCTTCAAATACCAAACAGATCCCCTGTTGTAGCCATGCCTCATACTGCTCATCCCCCTCTTTTGCAGCCCTGTTAGAGAAACTCAGATTTTAGGTCCTTAGCTTGAAAAAAAAAAAAAAAAGAGGAGGCGGAGCTAATGCCTGATCAGAATTCTACCGGAGATAAAGTTAAATTCTGCTGTGATAAAACGCCATCCTGTTCTAAACCACATCAAGGATTATTTCCGAAACAGTATGGAGCTCAAATGCTTTTTCTCTTGCGGGTTTATCACAAGGTGAGTTCCTTTTTTTATTTCCTGCTTTTTAAACACATGTGCTCTCCAGTACAGGTTAGCTCTGAGTGTTAGCGATGCTTGCTAATGTAAACAAAGACGAGATTACGTCCAAAACACGTCAGGCATTGTTTCTGATAGCAACTTTCTGTGGGTCTGCCGCCGATTTGACGTCATATCGGCAGCAAATCTGTATCCGCTCGTTGTACCCCCGTTTTTTAAAAGATTTGGGTACGGAGGAAAAGAGAAAGGGTTTTATTTTCTGACGCTGCGTGAGCTCCTTGACACACCGGGGACACTTTATGTATAAAAGACATCAAAAAGTGCATTTTGCATGATAGGTCCCCTTTGAGTTAAACTATTAATACTAGTGTTGAAATACTCTGTTAAAAGTAAAGTACAACAACTAAACGTAGTAATTATGCATAACGTCCTATTTTCTGAGTAATATATATTAAATCATTGGATTATAATAAGTTATGCATTAATGTTTACATCCTTTAAAATGTTCAGCTGAAAAAGGTGTAGCAAACTGTATTACTTTGTATACTGGAATAGGGATAGGGTTAACTTAGAAGTAGAGGAGTAAAAAGTGCACTATTTGCTTTCGAAATTCTAGTGGAGTGGAAATATGAAGTAGCATAAAATGTAAATACAAGTACCTTAAAATTGTACTTTAATTGAGTAAATGTAATTATAAATAACAGTGTAATAATGTAGCTGCTGTTGTTATTAGCTGGACTTTCTATTTGATGTTTTTGCACCACTGTCACAGTCACATACTCTCTGTGTTTCCTGCAGCCTCTTCTCCACTGCTGTCGTCCGAGTCCTCCTACAAAACAAACCCCACAATGCTGACATTGAAATGGATGCACGTGGATGTATAAAGAGAACAGGCAGTAATCTAGGGAATGGCTGCCTTCTTCTCCAGATCTGCGGAAGTCAGACGATGACAGCTGACGTGTTTGTTTGGAAACAGAGTGGAATAACCCCACCTAAAAGTACTCGCTAACTCAATAAATAGTGTATTTATTATTAGTGTTTCATATATATGTTGATGCATGTACCATTTTATTCTTTTACTATTCTTTTTATTTAATTTTTTTTGGAGGAATTGACATGTTGTGCCATGTTGACATTGTGAATGTATACTCGATACTCGCTAACATTGTCTAGCTACATACAAAGAACATGTTTCTAACCTCGGGTTCAGGCGTAACTTCTTCCTCTTCTTCTTCTTCTTTTTCAGGACGTTCTAAAAATGGAGAAATTAAATATCACTTGTGTCAAAAAATGTATCTTCGTGTTAAAGCGCTGTTAGCTTTATGGCTAGCTCAGTGTAGCACCGTTTATTTATTTAAATTAAAACTTCATTTATCATCACAAAGTCTTCCTACCTGATGCTTCAGACATTTATCCGTCTACTGAAACGCTTTCACCACAAAGGTGTGATTGACAATTTATTTAAATCCCAGATTTCACGAAGTTACGACAGGTTCCTGGTTTATGCTACAGCGAGCACTCGGTTGTTGTTGTCCGTCAGAAACACGGTCCGTGTTGGTGGTGACCGAGTTCCCATGAGGTAATAGGTTCCTACCAAGGTTCACGGTTCCTTATTTAGTCATACGAACATAGCTACAGTGTAGTTATGCCGATGAAAATCTTGTGTCACAGGCTTCTCCAACAGTGCAACACAAAACACAGATAAATAGAAAATATAGTGCAAGTAATATGTATAATAATACAAAAAGAAAAATAGTTTAAAAAGTGAAATAGTGAAATAGTGCAATAAGATTCTATATGCAAGTTATTGAAATAGGATATATAGTAAATAATTTTTAAGTAGCAGCCAGATGAATATTAAGGATGTTGTTTCAACTGTTCAGGTGTTTAACAGATTTTGCTTCAACAGTTCAGGTGTTTAACTATTCTACAATTAAAGGTTCTTTAAAATGTCACCTACATACAACTCTATCTATTAAATAAACCGATATTAAGGTGGACAATATGCCACATATCAACTTTATAGGAGACAATATTATGCATTGTAAAACCGGAGGTGGAAGAAGTATACTCAGGTCTTGTACTTAAGTAAAAGTAGAAGTACCAGAGTGTAGGAATACTCTGTTACAAGTAAAAGTCCTGCATTCAAAAGGTTACTTAAAGGTAGGGTAGGTAAGAATGGAGAAACCAGCTCGAATTTTTTGTATGTATTTATTGTCAAAGCATTTAATGTATTCATTGCTATCGGGATGTTAAGAGCATTCCATGGAATATAACAAAAAGTGTTTCTGAAGTGAATTACCTACCCCACCTTTAAGTAAATTACAAAGATATTGGCAAGGACTTGAGGAAATGTTACTTAACACCACTGAGTGTCACATACAAGTCTATATAATCAACAAGAAGTTAATAAACGTGGAGAAGAGGAAACATCTACATTTTAAAATAGGCAATATTACCCAACATGCATTGTAAAGTAGGACTGGCTCATAAAACAAGTTCTGTTCACTTAAAAAATGGCTACCAAAGCATTGCAGATGACATCTTTACATACGCAAGTAGCAGTGATTGCCTCATCCGAGTTATTTCTTGTCTCCCAATAGTTCTGGTGTCTTTGTCCATCTAATATCAGATCTGACCCTACAAGGCTCATACTGGATTATGGGCTTTAGTTTCCTCACATAAGCTTCCACAGTGAAGATTTGAAATACACATTTGGGCGTGTTGCCACAAAACTTGTATGTTATAGGTAAAGGTAATAAGTGTACTCAAATCATGATATTGACACACACACACACACACACACACACACACACACACACACACACACACACACACACACACACACACACACACACACACACACACACACATATAGATTTATATCCAACAAGAGAGGACAGATGTCTAACAAACTTGAGGAAGTACATGTTTGTTCCTTACTATTGCATTTTTTTATTTTTCACATAATTAGATGTCTGACAAGACTGGTGCAGATGTCCATTGAAAAATGAAGATGCTGGATATTGTCTGTGTCTAGTTCATCTGTGATGATTGTATCGTTAATGTTTCCATAGCATGAACGCAGACTTTCTGTCCGACCACTGAGCTCTCACAGAAGACCCTCTCTCTTTCTGAACAAAGTCTCTCGATTCCTCTGACGTCCGTCCTTCACATGTGCTCCTCCTTCAGCTCTCCTCCCTCAGCGTGTGGTCATAGCCGTTAGCAGTGACATCGCACTTTGGTAACATCTCCTCCAGCAGGATGATAACCACGCCTGGACTCGAGATCCCAGGGAGGGACGACACATCCAGACGCTTCAGTCCTCTGAAAAACAGGCACACAACAAACAGTGAGAACATTTGCATAGAGACATGTCACAGTAGAGACACTAAATACTAATATCAACCTGAAAATGAGCAGAATAATAAAAAAAGCAGTGATTTAGTAATGTTTCAAGTGTTCGGATACTAACTTGAGATTCCTGAGTGCAGCCAGGCCGCCTGTCGTGATGCGTGGACAGTGAGAGATGTCCAGTTCCTCAAGAGAGTCCTCGAACATGTGAAGCCTGGCCAGAAACCAGTCGTCCACTTCAGGACATCCTCGTATTGACAGAGTCCGCAAAGATTTCTGCACCTCTGAGGGAGGACATGAGTCAGACGGGGTAAGAGAGACAGAAAGTGAGGATATATTAGGAAGAAAAGTTGTATTGAAAGGAACAAAAACCCCTCTTTACCGAGGTTGTCCAGCCCTCTGTAGTTGATGCCTGTGTAGTTCATGTTCACTTCCTCCAGGGGGGTGTTTTTGTGATCCAAGAAAGCCCAATTAAATTTGCCCCTCTGGTCTGCAATGAACCACTCTGACTGGCCGACAAACCTGAGGACACAACGAAGAAGAACACATGGAAACTGGATCACAGCGGTACATTTTAACACGATAAATGTGTCCCCTATGCTGCATTATTACAGGAGATATGCTTAATACAAGATGGAGGAGCATCAAGAATAGCCTTATACATACTGTAAGGGTGTACCAATGGTTTTGTCTACAGGTTGTAATTTGACGGTTAAAAACTATGTCTTGACGTTGACTTCCATATATTTTTGCCTATATCTGTGTCTCTTAAAGGGCCGGCGCTGTGGGAATTGTAGTCTTTTATATTCCCTCGACTACAGAGGTAGCCACTAGGTGAACATATTTGGCTTTTTCACAAAAAACTAAACCAAAAACTGTCTAACACCGGCAGAAAAGTGAGGGACAAAAGAATATTTGCTTAATGTAAAAAAAAAAGGCTCTTACCTGAACCCTCCCTTCAGATTCAGGATGTAATACGCTGATGCGATGTCTGATCCGTAGTTCTCCTGAGCGTAGCCATAGTAACTGTGAAAGACAGAAGGGAAAAGTCAGTGAAGGTCAAAAAGATACAGAAACTTCACAAACTGGAACGGAAATAGGGCTGGGCGATCTTGAGAAAATCAGATATCACTTTACTTTTTCCTTCATGGTACAATATCAATATTCTGACAATATTGTACTGCTTTAAAAATGATTTACACAATTACATTTCTTGCTAAATAACCATCAATAATTTGAATGTGATGACTAGTTGGTAAAGACAAATATAAAATGACATTACTTTACTGTAATGCAGCCTTTAAAACCATGGAAAGACACTAATGCCATATTACGATATACAAAATCTAAGACAATATTTAGTCTATCACAATAAAATCTATCAATATAATATCAAAAAAAAATAGGCCCCAAATCTTTATAAGGCCCTTCACTAATATTTTACAATAACCAATATTTAAACATTCTTAACGTGAACTATTACATGCACATTTATTTTTGGAGGATTTATTTGTATTCGTGCATTGACCTTTAGTTGGACTATATTCCAGGAAATGTGTGCATTAATTAGGAACAGCTTTAAACCTGAGTCAGTTAATATCAACGGAGAAATGCAGATTTTGATATGACACATCCTGTTACAACTGCTCCCAGTAACAGATACCAGCAGCAGCAGCAGCAGCACTGGTTTGGAAGCTTCTCGATGTTAAAGACAGCCAAAATGTTTCCTTACGTATTTCTCTTCTGAACCCTCTTCCACCTCCGCAGAAAACTCCAGCTCTGGAGCATCTCCACATCGTAGAAGCGCTGGGTGAGGTAGCGCAGGAACCTGGTGTGCAGAGGGGGGGGAGACAACGAGCTGGAGGGAGACACCGAGCTGGAGGGAGACACCGAGCTGGAGGGAGACACAGAGCTGGGGGGAGACACCGAGCTGGAGGGAGACACCGAGCTGGAGGGAGACACAGAGCTGGGGGGAGACACCGAGCTCAACGACCGCCTGTAGACGACCAGGAGAGCCGAACGCTGGCAACATCTGTACAGAGACTGAAGAGAAGATAAGATGAAACTTTATTTATCCCCTTGGGGAAATTATCTCATTTCGTTTCATTTAATCGTTTATTTGAAGAGGGACAATGCACATTAATGAACACTTAAGACAAATAATGCTTCAAGTGTAAAAATGCCGGATTTTAGCTTTTGAGCAGTCCATGTAAACATTTATAAAAAAAGCACATACTTTTAAAAGACTTGAAATTGTCAAAACTCAAGAAATTGTGTTTCTCAAGGATGGTGCAGTGGTGGTATGAATAAGGCTTTCTGTCAAACACCTTGATAGCTCTCTTGTGCAGCTGTTCTATGGGTTTCAGGTTTGTGGCACAAGCAAACGACCAGTTTGTCAAACAGTATTCAATGTGGGATAGAATCATACAGTGGAGGTACGACTTTGCAGCATTGACAGTTAAGAAAGGTCTGATTTGTTTAACAAGTTGAATTTAATGGTATTGGATACTTTCATGATATGTTTCTTTAAAGTCAAGTTCGAGTCCAGTATGACTCCAAGATACTTGAAGTGGGAGACTAGTTCTATTTCTGCGCCGTTTAAAAACACGTTGGATCCTTCGATTTTGACTGGTCGTTTTCTGAACATCATGCACTGTTTTTTTTACGTTTAACTGTAAGCACATGTTGTTCAGCCAGTGTTGAACCAAACTTGCCTTGCCTTCTTGAAATAGTTCTCTATCTGTGTTTTTTAATTGTTGTTTTACTTTTATGTATGCACCACGACACCAAGTCAGATTCCTCGTACGTGTCAACCTACCTGGTGATAAACCTGTTTCTGATTCTGATCTGAAAGTCAGGCGTTAATAGCAGCAACGGTGTCAGAATGAGAAACAGGATTCACTTCACACAGGGTAAAAATCAAGATAAAATAGAATACAAATTAAAACAATAATACAGCAAAAAAAAGTCACATCCCGTCTGGACTACTGCAACGGAGTCCTGTCCGGGGTTCCCAGCAAAACCCCGGACAGGCTCCAATACGTCCTGAACTCTGCCGCCAGGCTTCTCACCCGCACCAAGCCATGGCAACACATCACCCCCACCCTCATCACCCCCACCCTCATCCACCTACACTTGCTGCCGGTCAGGTCCCGGATTCAGTACAAAACACTCCTCCTCACGTACAAGTCCCTCCATACCCTCGCCCCCCAGTACTTATCGGACCTCCTCCATCCCTACACCCCTTCTCGGAGTCTGCGGTCCTCAGACATGGGCCTGCTCTCCATCCCCCGCTCTCGCCTCCGAACTGTTGGTGACAGGGCGTTCAGTGTTGCGGCCCCCACCCTCTGGAATGCACTTCCTGCCGAGATCCGTAATGCTGCCTCCCTGGACATCTTCAAATCATCATTAAAAACACACCTGTCCCCCTGGCCTTCGGGCCCTAGCCCTTTCTTGGTTCCCCCGGCTTCCTTTATTTTTTGTTTGCCCTTTGATTGTCTGTTTGTTTTGTTTGTCCACCATGTACAGCGACCTTGGGTCCCTTGAAAGGCGCTATATAAATATCATTCATTATTATTATTATTATTATTATAAAGTGATAAAGGAAAGATATTTACAGGAAACGTACTGTCCGGCAGCTCTTGTCTGATCAAGTGTTAGAAGAGGACTCCTCCCATAGACATGCATTAGATCAAGGTGTGTGTTACGTAAACACACACCTTGTGATACTTTGTCTCATTCCTTACGCTCTGTAATGTGACCTGTTGCATATTCTTCTGATTTTTTTTTCACACATTTCTGCACAATGCTACCTTTTTAAAGCTGCACAGCTCTTTCCATTTTAAATTCTGATACGCCGCACATTTTAAATGAATGTATTGCGTTTCAATTCATCAAATGCAAATAAAGAGTCTGACAAACAGCCGATAGCATACTCAAAGTCAGTCTGTTATTGTTTGAGTTCAAGACATTTAACATTCCCCTATCAATTAGGAAACTATGAATTGATTGAATTGTTTTTTTTAACCCACAACTCCAAAAAAATCACTCTTGATGTGAGGATAATATACATTTCTATATTTTAGATTACTATATCATTACGAGACATTTCGAGGAGCATCTTTATACAATTGTCAGGTAATTAATGAAATGATCTGCATTTACAAATTACTCAGTGATGAAAATAAAAGTTACTTGCATCCCTACAGGACTTCAATGATTGATAACAGTCCGTTTACATTACTGGCTATCATGTTATATACTTTACTGAAGGCATGCATGTATGAGTAGGCTTTAAATGTACCTTTTAAGTATGATGGCATGTATCTGCATCCATTGAAAAGTGACACTACATTTACCTTTTTGTGAGTTTGCCATATTAGTTGCTGACCAATCCCTGATCAATTGCTCTTATTATTGTCTTATTGTCTATTGCATGTCTACAATATAAAAACATTGCATCACTAAACAACTACATCACATAGGTGGCTTTAAGGCTAATGTAGCATTTTAAAGCTAACATGTTGTTAACAGGCAGCTACATGCAGCAACATACTAACAACAGCATTCAGCCTCTTAACTGAATATAAACATGTCTACAATCTAAACTGTGTAGGTAAATGTTTTTAAATAGTATGAACTACTGTATTAATAAGTAGAATTTGAAGGGTAGCTTACCATGAAGGGGCAGACATGACAGCAGCGTTCTACGGGAACACGTTAGGGAAAAACATCGCAGCTTCGCTTTGCATTCAGCTGTTGTTCATCATGTCCGCCGCAGGTGGCGCTGTCTGCTCGACTCAATGATGACCACATTTACCTGACCTGACATGAATGGAGATACAAATAAGATGATAAAATGGAAAACAGGCTAGTTTTATTTCAAATTAAAACACAGTAAAATCAGTACATTGACGAATACAATTATGTACAAGGAAGGCAAGAAATTATGTCAGAACAGAATCAAAGCTCCTAAAATTGACGTTTTCAATGTATTCACAGTGTATCATATCAATGAACTAGAACCTAGGTTATAGTAGCTAGTTTTTTTACACAAAAACACATAGACAGGTTTAAAATAGACAAAAAAGCCACATCGACAGGTTTAAAATAACAAAATGACATTTAAAGGGATATACAAAACTCTATGATGCAAAGGACAAAACTGTAAATGTCAAAATAATTGGAGTTCACCATTATCTTGATAATCATTTAAATCTTTAAAACTGTGTGATCCAGTGTTTGATGCCCATAGTTTTGAGTGAGTTTTATGCATGGCAAATAACATTTTAATCATCAAAATTAGATGTAAAACAATTAATTGAATATTGTATTGAAGTATCCGGCAGGTATGATAATGTTGTATCACATTTTCCTCCAGAAATAATTACTGCAGGTTAAAAGAAAAAAGTAAATGATAAAAAATAAAATTCACAATACAGCAGATACACACAAAAAAGGAAGAAAGGAATATTTGAACACAAATGTAGTTATTATTACACAGCAGTCCGATAACCAACAATCTATTTGTTCCAAATGCTTTCTTTGAAGTATTTCTTGTCTACTGAACAATCTGGTTATCTGACAATAAAGGCTTGCATTTTGAATCTGAATCTAAAGTAGCCTAGAGTTGAGAATATCACTACTTAAATATCATTATTCAAGCAGATCTTGACCTCACGGTGGCAGCCTATGTCCTCAGTCTGCTGTGTGTATCTTCAGACCAATATCTAGGATTATATATATATATTTCTCCAAGCATTGTGTTACTTTTTTAATACAACAACGAGAGAGAAATGGCTTTACCTCTCACTCCTCAGATGGATGTGTCACTGAAAAAACACTATTACCAACACCAAGCCCACACACACACACACACACACACACACACACACACACACACACACACGTACAGTGAGCGACAGACGGCTCACGCCTACTGGTGTAAACAATTAACAAATGAGATCACGGCTCGTGCTTCAGAGGATTGGAGGAGAAAGAGACAGTGGATGGTGACGCACACAATAGCCTTTAAATATAACAGTGAGCAGGTGTGTGTGTGTGTGTGTGTGTGTGTGTGTGTGTGTGTGTGTGTGTGTGTGTGTTCAGTGTGTTAAACTCTGAATGTGTTCCCAATGAGGAGTCCATAATGCAACAAAAAAATTAAGATTAAAAAACATTTAAAATTGCAGCATGCAGTAAACAATCCAAATGACAAAGTGTATATAAAAAAACGATCCAGGAGGATGTTCGTGGCAAACAGTCATTAAAGAACCAAGAGAATAAACATTAAAATAAGAAAAGACAGATATAAAATACAAGATTAACAGATTAGCATATGAATATTTATTCCCATAAGGTCCGGAAGACTTATGATTCATCAGATCCTTGTTATTAGTTGGAGATATTGATAAAGGGATGTAAGATGGTGGAAAAGTGTGTGTGGAGCACATCACATTACTGAAGGGTCGGCTGAATGAACATCTGGACCAATGAAGTAAGGAGTGACTGGCGGTGGGATGGATGAATCGATCAGGGAATGGATGGATGGCTCAGTGGACCAGAATTTAATTGCATTAAAGGGACTGACAGACAATGTTTGTATTGTCCTTACGTGTGTGTGTGTGTGTGTGTGCGTGCGTGCGTGCGTGCGTGCGTGTGTGTGTGTGTGTGTGTTTGTGTGTGTATGTGTGTGTGCGTGTGTGTGCGCGTGTGTGTGTGTGTGTGCGTGTGTGCGTGCGTGCATGTGTGTGTGTGTGTGTGTGCTCCCATGCAGGTATGTTTGTGTCTCCCCTCCTACATTAGGATTGATGATCATTGATTGTGATCCGTTTGAGCTTTAGGAATCAAATAGTCTGCATGCAGCTCTGGTTGGAATCACGTCAAAACAAATCGATCTTTATCAGGTTGAAATTACTTTAGTTTTTTTTAATAACAACCCCCAAGAATATTCAGGTGTTGAGATCAAAAGCGTTTCTCTTTGAAATGCACCCTACTGTGTTGTTGATGGGATTTTTGCTCATATCATTTACATGTGGGTTGATGCAATGTATTCATACCCACATGTGTTTGTTTATACTCGTGAATTTTAGATCGTGCCTTAATGGATCTCTGTAAAGCGAACCACAGTGGCTTAAAACTTTGAGGTCAACAAAGCGTGTTCTGCAAACACGAATATAGCTATTCTGTGCCATAAAAGGAAAGTATGGTCATACACAAGAAAATGTAGGGCAGTAGCTTCTCCACCTTAAATATATAACGAACAGTGTTCAAAACTCAAGATGAGCTGCTTCAACATGATTTTACTTTCCTCAGGGAACAACACAAATATATGAGATGAGTGAAAAACCTTTGGCCCTTGCTGGAAGCATTAAGAGAGGTAAATATGTGAATGTTGAAGGGTAAGTGTTATATCCACATACAAAACCATGCAAGACCTGGCGTCCAACTCCTCAAAATGAGCAAAATAACACAGCAAGACCAAAGAGAAAAGTGGATTTTGTTTTTTGACTTGAATTCTCAAAGTATATTTTTCTTCACTGTTATTCTCTCCTTTTTTTAAACAACTTTTAAACACAATTCATAAATCCAAAAAGATATTCTGCTAATTTTCAGGTTCATGTTTGTATTTAGAGTCTCTACTGTGACATGTCTCCATGCTTTAATGTTCAAAAAGCTCTTTATTTTTCTCATACTGCCTGTGCTGCAGCACCTCTTCACCCTCTGTCTGAAACCAGAGCCCAGTCTGCTCTGATTGGTTAGCTGGCTCTGTTCTGATTGGTCAACCAGTTAGAGAGGTTCCGCCCTTTAGCCTATCATGAACAATGTGTTAGAGGAGCGCTAGCCAATAGAAGCCGAGTGTTACATAGTGATGTCAATATGTTACGGAAGTAAACAAAGAGTCCAATGGAGGCGTTTCAGGCAGGGGGGGGAGAGAACTCTTACAATTGTAGCCTTTGCAGACCATTTACATGCACAAAAACCTAAAGAAAGGTGAACATGCATGTATGAACTGGCTTAAAGGCAGCATCGATGTCGAGCAGCTGGCAGGAATAAACATCAGGATTACTGTAGCTGTAAAACAGGAAATACACATGCAGGCTGATGATCCAATGATAAGCCGGTGATCATAGGTTTACATACAGGCTCGGATGAGGAGGGAACAGGTGTGTTAGTGTGGAGGGAGCTCAGGGAAATTCAAATGGAAACATGTGAGGATACGGGGAAAGAAAGAAAGTCCAGTTCAGTTCAAGAAGACCCATTACTGTACAATCTGCATACAAATAGATATAAGTGTTGGATTAATAATACCATGTAGAAAGGTTGTAAATGATAACGGACCCAGCAAAGAACCCTGTGGTACACCTTTGTTATTAAAATAGAGACTTACATTAGACCATCAATACAGATAGCCTGCAAACACCAGATAAAATCATCTAAACCAAGACAGCGTGAAACCAAGTGATTAACCAGAAACTATCGACAGATTACTAGATTATGAAAATAATTGCTTTCTATTGCCCTGGGTGATATTCTGCTTCGTCATTATGCAACTCTGTCGCTCTTATATCCATCTCCTATGATTATATAAATCCTTTTTGAGTGTCAGTGAGTTCACAGCAGAGACATACTGACAGCATCGGACCACAGTGAGCAGAAGGCTTCAACAGTTATGGGCAGATCATTTTAGTCTGCTCTTCTGGACACATGCACATCACTATCACTTTTATTTTATGCGCGCGACAGGAGGCAGAGCTGCTTCAACAGTGTTGTTTGCAGATGAAGCTCGAGGTTTCCTAATAGCGGCTCCCCTCTGGCTCCCTAGTTTTTACTGAGAGTTGTGGTAAGTAATGGCCCCGTGGGAGAGCCATTAGCCACTGGTTGTCTCACACAAACACACACACACACACACACACACATACACGCACAACACTCTGCAGCTTTGAAGACCGTTAGTGGCTGTCAGGGTGGTTTTTATTTTTGACCTGCTCCCATGAGGTCAGTGGAGTCTGTAAATCTACAGTTTTTTCGCATATTTGCTCAATTTAATGGACTAAGCATGCAACTGAACAAATGACTCAATCAATGCTTGACATGGACTTGGATGTTTAGATTTGGTTGACAAAATGGCAACCAAATCGGTGGCCAACAACGCCCCAAAACATTTCCATTAAAGAGTAAAACACAAATGTGCCAAAAAACAAATTAAGTAACATCTTCACCCACTTCACAACACATTCGCAGCATTTAGAAAACATTCACCAACTTCATGAAACATGGGAAGGGTTTACTAGAAGCGCTGCAAAAACAAAACGCTGCAAGAAGCTTAAAACTGAGCAGAAGCGGGGACTCTAAAAAGTGTCGCACACAGCTTCGATCGGAGCGCTTGTTGACTTGTTCCTTCATTTGCATGTATTTTGGCACATTTGTGTTTTTATTTCTGCACATTTTTGAAAGTGCAGCCCGTTTCTCCTAATGGAAGTGATTTGGACCGTTTTAGCGCGTTTGCATGCCACCATAATGATTAGATAAGATAAGATGACCCTTTATTGATCCGTGAAGGAAAATTAAGTGCCCACTCTGTGATTGTATGCACACACATTACAGATACAAACATGCATCGGACCTATACAGATCATACAGATGAAAAACATGCATTTTTATAGAGAAGTGTCAGAGAAAACCGGCTGCCAGGTTGTCAGGCGCCAGGGAGCAGTTGGTGCCTTGCTCAAGGTGCCTAGGATGTGAACTGGTATCTCTCCAGCTACTGGTCCACACTTTATATTTTTGGTCTAATCGGGACTTGAACCAGCGACCCTTCAGTTCCCAAGCCAAGTCCCTTCAGACTGAGCTACTGCCGCCTATTTGTTATTAAATAAATATAATTTAATGGGATTAACAGGTACATTATTGTCATGGATGAACCACTTCTCATCTGCTTAAACTCAAATTACTCACAATATAGGCTAATTGGCAATACACACACACACACACACACCTACAAATACATCTTCTGTAATTAAGTATGCATACCAACGCTTGGACTATTAATGAGACGTGTCCTCTTATCTTTTATACATTCACTCATTATTCAGACACCTTTGTATACTGTGTGTGTGTGTGTGTGTGTGTGTGTGTGTGTGTGTGTGTGTGTGTGTGTGTGTGTGTGTGTGTGTGCATAATCGTCATCTCGTTATCTCTCTATTCCACACATCTGTACTAATTTCCATTGACAGAAATAATTACCACAGTGATGAACAGCATGTCGACCAAATGCTTCACAGTACACAAAACCATTATCTTGGAGGGAGATGACACTTCAAATAGCAGATCAGCCAAAAATAGGGTAAGCTGGTGGAGCATGTCAGCTGATAGAGACTGTAGAGAAACATCTAAAAATCACTGCTATCCACTCAGATCTTCATACTGTTATGTACCGACAGGAAATCTGGCTCATGCACATGAATAAATAGATGCATCTTCCTGTTTCCAATATGTGTGTCTGTGAAAAATCGGAAAAAACAGAGCAGTGAGGGTTTGATTTTCCTCTGAGATGCCAGAAATAAATATTAATCTTCATTAATATGAATCCATTGCTATAAATAAATCCTAACCCTGTAGTCATGATGTAAAAATAGCTTCCCAAATGTTTCTCCTGCTCTCCTCTCTCTGTAAGACAGCGACTGTACATACTGTATGAGTATCCCCATAGCTTGAAGAGAGTTTGCAAAGTGTCAGCTACATAGCAACAGATTAATAATGCAGAGGAAGTAAAATGCTTTTATTTCTGCACAGCAGCTACGTGAGTATGATACATCAGATGCAGGTTGTAAACTGAAGCTAACCCGAATACGTCTGCTCCACTTGGCGTCTCTGTTGTGTCCCTTGTTTTGCATTCACAACATTAGTTTCTGTTGTGTAGGTTGTATTTATAATTAAATGTAATGTAAAGAAAAGTATTTTCATTTGTAAAATAGTTAGGTTAAAGGGCTATGTGGCCATGTGGCCGACAGGTGCAAACGCGCTGAAACCGGTCAAAACATTTCCATTTGGAGAAACGCGCTGCAATTTCAAAAACGATGCAAATATGTGCCAAAACACACAAAAATAAAGAAACATGTTCACCAACTTGATAACACATGCACAGCGTTTACTAAAAGAGCTGCATAAACGAAACTCTGCAAATACAAAACGCTGCAAATTAAAAAACGCTGCAAGAATCTCAAAACACAACGGACACCAGGGGACACTAAAAAGTGACGCACACAGCTGGGACCGAACAATTGGTGACGTTCGGGGATTATAAGGATGGCCAACTGTCCTTCTCACAGAGTTAGTCTGTTCATAGCTGTAAGTGCTTTGTCAGTATATTTAAAATGACTACTTTAGCTACGTTAGCTACGTTAGCTAGGATAGTTATGTTAGCTACGTTAGCTAGGATAGTTATGTTAGCTACGTTAGCTAGGTTAGTTATGTTAGCTACGTTAGTTTACAGCAGATCTGGAATAATAGCGAAAGGACTGAAGCAATCGCATTATTAAAATAAGCCAATAAACTTATATTTTAGGTAATTTCCAGTGACAGTTGGCCAACTTTATAATCCCCGAATGTCAACAAGCGCTCCGGTCCCAACTGTGTGCGTCAGTTTTTAGTTTCCCCGTTTCCGTTGTGTTTTGTTTCTTGCAAAGTTTTTTATTTGCAGCTTTTTCGTTTATGCAGCGCTTAACTAAACTCTGCTCATGTGTTGTCAAGTCGGTGAAGATGTTTCTTAATTTGCACGTGTTTTGGCACACTTGTGTTTTTATATTTGCATAATTTTTAAAAGTGCAGCGCATCTCTCCTAACGGAAATGTTTGGGGCCAATGTCGGCCACGTACTATGTGGCACAATTTGTTGCTCTCATCAGAGATTAATGTGTTTTACATTAAAGCTAAAAGGAGCTCAATTAAGCTTAATATATTATACATTTCAGTCACTTTATATCCTTTCACAATTTTCTAATTAAGCTCTTAACTTCCTCTCCCCCTTTGTTCTCCTTGCGCTTCACACCCATCCTTCCCTATTACTGCACTCGATAACCCCCTTTTGTAACATGCAAGTCAGGCTTTTTAATGTATGAATTCAGCTCATGCGTTATCATTTCCGTTCACGTTCCTCCTCTAATCTTCCCCTCTCGCTCCGTCTTTGTCAGCAGAATATTGAGTTGAGCCTGTGGTGCGTAATAAGCTCACATACAGTGCACACACGTGTCAGAAAAAAAGAAAAAAGAGAGAGCATAGGAGAAAAAGGAGACAGAAAATTCGGGATCACTCCAAGATCGAGCTGCAAATCATGAATAACTGATAACATGTTCTCGTCCGGCGCTCGTTCATGGAGTCATCAATCACACAACCCTGTCGTTTTACTCCGCTGCAGCTTCATTAAGCTGATAATGGACTCAGGGCTGCATGTCAACCAGGCAATATGTGCTGCTATTCAAACAGTGATTAAATAACCTCTCTGCGCAGTCAAACTCACCCTGAAGTGTGTTTCCCGCCATCTAATCTATCTGATAAATGCCTTTCATTGATAGCGGTGCGTTTACTGTACACCGCTGCATTTTCTCAGGCATGACTTCTCCCATTTCACATCTATGTTTTAGATAAATAGGGGCGACTGGGGACGGTTTCGACATTTACTGCATTTATCAGTTACTCAGAGACTATAGAGAGGCGCAGGGATGACATATTCCTTTAGGCCGCCCCAGAAGTTAGCATCTCAAGGGCTCCATCAACAAAAAGCAATGGGATTTTTCCAGAAAATAAGCTCAGTGGCAAACACAGGTTAACGATACACATGTTTAGTTCAGCAGGATAATCTCCAGCTTTTAACACCACTTTGAATTTTCGATGTGTAAATGCAATTGCCAGAGGTAAAAAGATAATGTTATGCTAGTGCTATAGAGAGGTAAAGTCCCTCCCTTTCCGGGGGACCTCAATGGGACCTTATTTCGGAAAAGTTATGTATTGAAGTCAATGGGGAGAGAAAGATTATCTTTCGATTCCGTTTGAATTGTGCCACGAATTACAGATATGATGTTTGTCAATTTAAAAAAAAAATGTGCAAGTCAAAAAAATAAAAATGTGTCGTAAAACTGTGAAGTAACACTTTTTTTTGTGTGAAACCGCTCAATGAACTACATCTCCCGTCTCGCACCACACACCAAGACGGCCGTCACGTTGGCACATTTCACTTCTTTCTTTCAGAATGAGGCGAAAAGTATTAAAAGAGGTGAAAATCACTACAAGTCTGGGCATGTTGAGAGCTGTACATACACACAAGGGGAGTTAGTCGGTTCCGTAAGAGCCAGCATGCGGGACCGGGATTCTGGGATTTGTAGTCTTTCTAGTTGCGTATTTTTCATAGTCTTATATTTCAACAGTTTTAAGACAAACTAACTTTTTTGACATGGAAATGATTTTTTAAGATTGACAAACATCATATGTGTAATTCGTGGCACAACTCAAACGGGATCGAAAGATACGTTTTCTCTCTCCATTGACTTCAATACATACTTTTTCTGAAATAAGGTCCCATGGGTCGGAAGTAGATGGGCGGGACTTCGCCTCTCTATAAAGGAACTACATCACAGTCACATGACTTCACGTCACCACCGCTAAGCTAAAGGCGGCTAATGTTCGGCGTGATGATGTTCAGCCGTCTCATTCAGTCATTTTAAGACAAAAAAACCTTCATAAATTAACCAGTGGGGTATTAACTGACTTATTTTAAGTCTTAGTAAACTTGTTAATCTATTCAGATTGTGTTCACAACATGACTTTATTCACGCATCTAACCTAAAACACTTCCATAATACGTATGACCCCGAGACAGGCTAACAGGAAGTGATCTAATGCTAACACATTACAATGTTTAAGGACTCATTCCCGCACCACTTGATTTGGTCTGGCCCAACCACATGTTGATATATCAAACTTTAAAGATGATATATTAAACTTTAAGATGAGATATTAAACTTTAGGATGATTACATACATAAATCTCTCAATATTAATTTGAAAGGAAGAAGTCAGATGTTGCAAATGAACCCAAACATGAGATTTGACCAATACACTTTTTTTTTTTTTATCTCATTCTTAAAATATGTATTGTTTTACAAAAGTATTATAGTTTTATTATTTATTCAATACTATTATACTGGTATTTTTGGAACAAAACTGCAATTATTTTATGAAATGTGGTAACCTGCTACAAATGTATATACAGTGCATCCGGAAAGTATTCATACCCCTTAACTTTTTTCACATTTTGTTATGTTACAGCCTTATTTCTAAATGGATTAAATTCATTTTTGTTCTCAATATCCCAACACAATACCCCATAATGACAAAACGAAAACGTTTTAAAAGAATTTTTTGCAAACGTGTTAAAAATAATGAAGTGAAATATCACATGTACATAAGTATTCACACCCTTTGTTATGACACTGAAAATGTTGCTCAGGTGCATCCCGTTTCCACTGATCATCCTTGAAATGTATCTATAACTTGATTGGAGTCCACGTGTGGTAAATTAAATTGATTGGACATGACTTAGAAAAGAACACACCTGTCTATATGAGGTCCCACAGTTGACAGTGCATCAGAGCACAAACCAAGTCATGAGGTCCAAGGAATTGACTGTAGACCTCAGAGACAGGATTGTATCAAGGCACAGATCTGGGGAAGGGTACAGAAAAATGTCTGCTGCATTGAACGTCCCAACGAGCACAGTGGTCTCCATTATTTGCGAATGGAAGATGTTTGAAACCACCACGGCTCTTCCTAAAGCTGGCCGCCCAAACCAAACTGAACATCGGGGGAGAAGGGCCTTAGTCAGAGAGGTGACCAATAATCCGATGGTCACTCTGACAGAGCTCCAGTGTTCCTCTGTGGAGATGGGAGAACCTTCAAGAAGGACAACCATCTCTGCAGCACTCCACCAATCAGGCCTTTTTGGTAGAGTGGCCAGAAGGAAGCCAAAGGCACATGAAAGCCCCCGTGGAGCACCTAGAGTACTCTCAGACCATGAGAAACCAAATTGTCTGGTTTGATGAAACCAAAATGGATCTCTTTGGCCTGAATGCCAAGCATCATGTCTGGAGGAACTCACACGCTCATCACCTGGCCAACACCATCCCTACAGTGAAGCATGGTGGCAGCATCATGCTGTGGGGATGTTTTTCAGCAGCAGGAACTGGGAGACTAGTCAGGATCAAGGGAAAGATGAATGCAGCAATGTACAGAGAGATCCTTGATGAAAACCTGCTCCCGAGCGCTCTGGACCTCAGACTGGGGCGAAGGTTCACCCTTCAACAGGACAACGACCCTAAGCACACAGCCACGATAACAAAGGAGTGGCTTCAGGATAAGTCTATGATGCCCCTTTCACACCAACGCGGTTCCCGTTCGAGCTCCGTGCTTGTGCTCTTCTGGTTCGGAACCGGTTTTTATTTTCAGCCCCCGTTTTGTTCACACCGCCCAGAGCCCGACTGGTGCTGCCGCGGCTGCGTCATGACGTCACCGTTTACGTCGCTGATTTTCTCCCCAACGGCGTCGGGTCGATGATCGTGTTGCTTTTAATCGTACGAAGCCAGATTAAATTAAATAACTACTTCTCAACCCTTATACTTTTCTCCAGAGTGCTCTAGTGTTGCCTGACTTTATAAAGTGTGTGTTTTTTAATAAGTGTGTGGTTGCGTTCTAGTCACTGTGGTCAGCGCTACTGCTTGTTACAACTTTCATTTGCCGTACTGGCCATAAACTGTTAGCTCAGGTTGATCCCGCCCCCGCCTCCGATGTAAGCGTGAAGTATGCGGTTCTTGCTTCTAGACCGACAATTTTTTGGTGCTTGGTAAGCACCGGTTTTCGGTGCTTAGAGCCGGCTCTGCTGCGGTGTGAACAGGAATTGCTGCCAAAGGTGCTTCAACAAAGTATTGAGTAAAGGGTGTGAATACTTATGTACATGTGATATTTGAATGTTTTATTTTTAATTCATTTACAACAAATATTTTAAAACTTTTTTCATTTTGTCATTATGGGGTATTGTGTCTCGAATGTTGAGGGAAAAAATGAATTTAATCCATTTTGAAATATGGCTGTAACATAACAAAATGTGGAAAAAGTGAAGGGGTATGAATACTTTCCGGATGCACTGTATGTAGAATTCATAACAATGCTTTTAAAGGATTGCATCTCATTTTACAATAAAGCCTTTGATTTGGATGATATTGAATTTGACATACTGACTGTTACTCTATTACATACCAATCTTTTATTCTCCTCCTGTTCTTCCCTCTCCCCTCGCCCTGCCCTGCGCCCCTGTGATAAGCTGATTACTGAGATGACGAACTCCTGTCACACACACACACACACACACACACACACACACACACACACACACACACACACACACACACACAGCAGGAGGTCTGATGAAGCCTGTCTAAAAATGCTGATTGGATTTCGCTGTCTGCCCGACATGAGTCTGTGGATTCGTTTGAAGATAATCCTTCTACAGGTCTCTAAAAAAATCATTTTATGGTTGTAATGTCAAATTCATTCTTACAGATGAACAGAATAACATTTTGTGCATGTGTTACATCATTTGAACTGGCAGTAACCCCCAAATCTCAGAAGTTATTTTGAACACGTAAAACGTAAAAAAATCCATTTTTAGATATATTGCATATTCTAATAGCAACATGTCTTTCATTTGAGGAAATTAAACCTCAACGACATCTTTAGTTTCTTTGACGGTCTGTTTGTTAGAAAGATAACAGGAAAACGACTGAAACTTGGTGCAACGATCCAGCTTGGGTCAAGGAAGAACCCAAATTAAAAGTGGGTCAATAAAAGTGTAATTTTCTCTCCTCTCATTTCCATTTCTTTACTCTGGCAGTCACCATCTGGAGCTGTCAAAATGCTGAAACATGACGGCTTGGATGTTTTCTCATCACTACCATCCATCTCTCTCAGCATCAGCTCCCTTCGAACACTCCCACATTGAGATCTTTTCTCACTGACTGAAAGTGACGCTGATAAAACCCCTGAGAGACAAAGTTGTGATTTTGGGCTTTATAAATAACACTGACATGACTTCTGCTGCTCCGCGCTCTCAGAGCCTTTTCACAGTGTCAGCGCAGCGTGAACACAGCTGCCGCTCACAGACACGCATAAAGGGTGAGTTTGACTGCCAATTATAGTAAGTACTGACACTCACACTGACTCGTCGGTCATTAACTTACCTAAATCAACGCATTTAAGTCATTATGTGCATTAGCTGCAGCTGTGTTTTGTATGCAGTGATGACACAGTGAAGAGTCGATTGAGAAATAGCTCCAAAGCAACAGATTTGAACATTTTGACAGATAATTATTCCATATTGTTTTACACTTGAATTGAAGTCAATATCATGACGTACATTTTTCCACCTTACTAGGATACCTTCATGTCACATTTTACAGGCTGTAACTGCAACCATCTGGTTCACGTCATCCTCTGAGGGTTTTTGAAAGCTGTCTCGCACTCAGTTTAAAGATAGAAATGACCTGTGGCAACGTGGATGCAATGACACCATTGCTGAGATACAGCACAGATAAAAAACATAGAAAATTGACACTTGTACAATCAATTTAGCTAAGTAAAAATAAGACATATAATGTTTGCTGCTTGATTAACCAGATTTAATGAGTGAATCAACTGACACAGATATATTTCCACGTTAAAAAATGGCGTAAACAAGTGGCTTTTTACACTTAAAACAGACCCGAGCAACATTAGCCTTAATTTTTAGTTGCGTTTTTGGACACGTGATAATCTTAATGTTGTGTCTCGTCAAATGTGTCCCCTTGTGTGTTTTTCCCGCCATCATCAGTGTCTGCCCCGCCCCTGATTGTTTCCACCTGTTCCCACTCACCTCATGTTTAAATAGTCCTGTCTCTCCCCTGTCCTGTGTCAGTTCGTCTTGTTTGTTTCCCCGAATGTTCGTGCCAAGCCTCAACTCAGAAAGGATTGCTTTCTCTCATGTCAGGTTTTGTTATTTTGTTTATTTTGTTAGGCTTAAGTTTTTATTAAGTCCTCTTTTTGTTACGCTAGTTTTTTCCTCCTTGTGAGCACAGCCCTCCCTCCTAGTTTCATCATCGTCCTCTCCTCCTCTTCATCTGCTCATTTATTCCCTCTGACATACCCATAATGTCACTTTAATTTCCTCTTTCACCCTTCAACCAACCGTGCACCCATCCATCCATCCATCCCCGCTTCTTCCCCCCTCCTCTTCATCACACTGCTTTTGTGCGCTCGTATCACTGAAGAGGGATTCATTAGACATTCAGGGGGTTTAATTCTGAGTAACAACACAGAAATTGGCCTCTGCTTGTACATTCAAAATCACTTAGTTTCTCTTTTTCCTCCTGTCTGCGGCTCTGTCTTTTCATCCCGTTCCTTTGCATGCTCCATCCATGCGTGGCATCAAAGCTTGCTTCATCGCGGGTCTGAAGCTAATTAACGAGGATCACACTTAATACGTGATCAGACATTTCTTTGTGTCATGCAAGTTGGCAATGGAAGAATTGCATACTGCAGGCGTCATCTTTTCATCGTTCTTGTCTTCTGTCCCCTCCAGCTGCACTTGTGTCTTAAAATGATACCTTTTTTAAATTCTTCCACAATTTGTATGTGTTTTTAAGCTTAAGACCTTATTTGGGTAATTTTAGAGCTAACACAGGCAGAAGTGGAAGATGCACTCAGATGTTATACTTAAGTAAATAGTAAAATACTCTGTTAGAAATTAAAGGCCTGCATTCCCAAAAAGTAAAAAAGTATTGGCATCAAGTATAATTAAAGTACCAACAGTACTTGTTAGGCGTAATGCCCCCTTTCAGATTGGCACATAATCCTTAAATTACTGGATGATGATAATTGGTGATATTATTAGTCTGACTGTTCTTTATTTCATCAAATATGTCACATGTTTACTTCTGGAAAAGAACGACATCACTATGTAACACTCCGACTTCTATTGGCTAGCGCTCCAACACATTGCATGTGGCATTATGATAAAAAATAAAGAGCTTTTTGAACATTAAAGCATGGAGACATGTCCCAGTAGAGACACTACATACTGATAGGAACCTGAAAATTAGCGTAACAGGGCCCGCCCCTTGAAAGAGAGGAATCAGAGGAACTAAGTTTAATTATGCAGCGATAACATTTCAATCATCGCATTTTATCCACTACATGCATGCACATCAATACAAAGAACACAAGAACGATTGTGTATCAAATATCATTTTAATCAATTTTTATTTCACATTAATATACAGCTGAATATTGCTTGACCTCTGTTTTCCCCTAAGCATCTCTACTCTACTTTTCCACACAGATAAAAGAAGCATAAGCTGGGAGTTTGTGCCGCCCGCTCACCCCTCACATGATAACTCTCTGCCGTGTGTTTGTATATCTTCTGGTGTCAAACAAGAGCTACACACTGACTGCAGAGTGAACCCGGCTGAATCCTGAGAACACCACTGCTCTTACGTAATGATACATGATGAGGGGGAAAATATGAAATGTAACGGGTAAAATATACATGATACAAATATATTATAATCATGCGGTCATAGTAGCACACAGAAAGACAGATGACAGCACATGTTCGTGCCTGCACCCATGGATAAAACACGGCGTCTTCATTCCTTTAAACTCACCACACACACACACACACACACACACACACACACACACACACACACACACACACCATCTGCTGGAGGTGTACATTGTGAGTGACAGTGGTGCTGTATTGTCCTGCTGAGGGCCTGCAGAGCGTCTCTGTGATTTAGAAGAGGCTGGAAGGACAGCATATGTTAAAGAGCACTGCATGGAGAAAGTCAATAATTTACTCCTGCTACATGTAACGTACACACTCTGGTCTCTTTCTGTTAGTCTGGGATTTTCCAATGTTTTATTCGTCGTGATAGAGAAACAAAAAAAAACATTTTGAATTATGGTCCACAAAGTGTTTCGTAAACATGGCAACACAGGTTTTAAAGAGGACATATCCAGGTTCATATCAGTATGTAGTGTCTCTACTTTAAAGAGTCCTCTCCTGCTGATGTTCAAGTGTATATCAGTATGTAGTGTCTCTACTTTAAAGAGTCCTCTCCTGCTGATGTTCAGGTGTATATCAGTATGTAGTGTCTCTACTTTAAAGAGTCCTCTCCTGCTGATGTTCAGGTTCATATCAGTATGTAGTGTCTCTACTTTAAAGAGTCCTCTCCTGCTGATGTTCAGGTGTATATCAGTATGTAGTGTCTCTACTTTAAAGAGTCCTCTCCTGCTGATGTTCAGGTGTATATCAGTATGTAGTGTCTCTACTTTAAAGAGTCCTCTCCTGCTGATGTTCAGGTGTATATCAGTATGTAGTGTCTCTACTTTAAAGAGTCCTCTCCTGCTGATGTTCAGGTGTATATCAGTATGTAGTGTCTCTACTTTAAAGAGTCCTCTCCTGCTGATGTTCAGGTGTATATCAGTATGTAGTGTCTCTACTTTAAAGAGTCCTCTCCTGCTGATGTTCAGGTGTATATCAGTATGTAGTGTCTCTACTTTAAAGAGTTCTCTCCTGCTGATGTTCAGGTGTATATCAGTATGTAGTGTCTCTACTTTAAAGAGTCCTATCCTGCTGATGTTCAGGTGTATATCAGTATGTAGTGTCTCTACTTTAAAGAGTTCTCTCCTGCTGATGTTCAGGTGTATATCAGTATGTAGTGTCTCTACTTTAAAGAGTCCTCTCCTGCTGATGTTCAGGTGTATATCAGTATGTAGTGTCTCTACTTTAAAGAGTCCTCTCCTGCTGATGTTCAGGTGTATATCAGTATGTAGTGTCTCTACTGGGACATGTCTCCAGGCTTTAATGTTCAAAAAGCTCTTTATTTTTCTCATACTGCCTGTGCTGCAGCACCTCTTTTCACCCTCTGTCTGAAACCAGAGCCCAGTCTGCTCTGATTGGTTAGCTGGCCGGCTCTGTTGTGATTGGTCAACCGCTTAGAGATGTCTCTAAGTGCGAGTGTTACATGATGTCAGTATGTGAGGTATGTAAACAAAGGAGTCCAATGGAGGTGTTTCAGTCACACAAAAACATATATAGCACACTACAGGAAAGGGAAAATCCCAAAAAGATATACATAATGTTCACGCCAGATTTTGAGCCGGACTATTTCCTGGACAGATGCAGTGAATTTGGTATTGACATCTTTGCTCAAGGCATACATTTAAGAGATAAATACTTCGGTAAATTACTTTTTTTTAGGTTTGTACACATTTATTTGGTAATTGTTCCTCTGCCAAAGTGGTTCTGGGGTTTTTAATATGCATCCTGAAAAGTAAAAAAAAAGTGTATGGACACTATCTGTCAATTCCTCTCTCTGTATGTCAGTCTCTCTGCAGTAAGACATCTGAATTTGGATGTTGCAATAAGCCAAAGCACCATCAATAATACTTCTAAGAGGCAGACAGATGGCCGGATGAATCGGCAACAGGAAGTATCTGAAGGTCAGGAGGAAGTAGAGGCTGTAATAATCAGATTGGTGTTGAACTGAACTCTGAGGTAAAGTTGAAGCACGTAGATTACTCAGGCACAATCTGTCGGTACGAAATCTACACGCACATTATACTTTAATAGTGTTTATAATGTATTACTGTACATACATCATACATATTCATCTCCTAATGTTCGTTTTATATGAAGACACAGAGGGTGACGCTTGAACAGCAAGAAACTGTAAACACACGATCCTGAAGCTTTGCATTGCCTCAGAGTAACAAATGACATGTAACAGGATTACATCAAACTAAAAAGAGCATATCGTGTTTGTTGTAAAAGGATCAGATGTTATTTCTTCTGTAAACTCTTCTGTTCTGTAGGTTAATACTTTAAGTGTGAATCTATACACCTATTGTCTGAATCTGCTTCATGGTTTTCACTTTCTTTGGTTCATTTGTTCTGTTTTTAATTCAGTGGGTGAACCTATATCTCAGGGGCGTCAAACTCAAACACACAGTGGGCCAAAAATAAAAAAATGGGTACTAGTCGAGGGACGGACTGGTTCAATGTTTACTGCAAAACGTATTGAAATGAACTTATTGCACATATTAAACCTGGAACTAACAAAGCTTAGATTATTGCCTATAAAAACAACATTAAACATTAAATAATCAGTTGCATTCATTTCTTATGGCTCTATCTGCAGCTTTTCCAGAGTCATTTCTTATGGCTCTATCTGCAGCTTTTCCGGAGTCATTTCTTATGATTACATTTTTCCACAGGCCAACAACAGCTTCAAAAAAACAATTTCCCTCAAAGAAAAAAAACAAACATGCCCTGTTGTCTCAAGAAACAAAGTGCAGAAGGAAACATCCATTGAAACTCAGTGTGCTGCTCTGTGATGCTAGTTCAAGCCAGACACTTGGCATCTCATCTTGGGTGCAAGGTCATCAATGTTTGGGCTCAGGCTCTGAGCTGAGGAAACCCTCAGGATTGAGTGAAGGTGTGCGTGCAATATACCGGCGGGCCAGATCTAATAGTAATTAGAAATTATCCTGCGGGCCGAAATTAAATCCACCAAGGGCCGGATTTGGCCCCCGGGCCTTGAGTTTGACACATATGTGCTATATGTTCATAAAACATGTTGGCCCTGTCCTACATCCTGTAGCATTCATTTAATCTATAACCATACTGTATATACACAGTAACCACATAGTCCCACATGTACGGATGTGTCCCAACATGCACATAAAATATGTATTATGAACCATTATACACTGATTGTCTCTAGAGTTAAATTAGCGTCTACTTATGATTCAAGTCTAAAAATATTTCTCTAAGATTTTCAGTCAAAAAGAAAAGTATGTATCTCAATTTATATTTACGACTTTTCTTCTATATTTTTAATAGTGTTTATGATGTATTACATGTCGCAGATGTAGCGTAAGGGGTGTAAGTTACAACATTGCTTCTTTGAATCAGTGGTAAAAATAAAGATGGCATATACTGTGAGTCGCAGAACAATACCACAGCATCTAAAAATGCTAACATAAAAATGTTTCGATCATACCATGAACAGGACAACATGTAAAGCCAGGTACTAACATTTTATTACGTTCAGGATATTATAGCAAAGAATGTCCTGGAGGTGAAAGAATAAACTAAAGGATGTTTACTGCTGGCAGCGTCAGAATCCAATCATTTGTGTCGAAATTACGAGGAACTCCGCTTCCACAAACAGTCGTAAGGTTTGGATTTTAATACACAACCTGTTCATCCTGACAGTAAAAGGTAAACGGAGCAACGTGCGAGGACATGTGACGCTTTTTGAAAACATCCACAGGTTACTGCACATGGGAGCACACTGGAAAAAAAGCTGCTCCAAAAACAAGTAAAGAATAAGGAAAACAAGGTGTTCTCGCTTGTAATGAATAGAATAATCGGCCAATAGAACAAGTGAACATTTGCTTTGGTAAGATTTCTTGAAATAAGACGGGATATTTTAGACAAATCAGATCTTGTTATTAGCTGGGAGAACTTATTTTGAACGACCAGGATCAGGAAATGCTCAATAGTTTTCTGCTTTCTGATGTTAGTTGGTGATTTTCCAATAAAAATGTCTCAAAATAAGGTGTTTTCAAGAGTCGTGACTAAACAAGATACTTCTGTCTAGAAACAAGACCCCATATCTCACTGCATCGTTACTCCTTAAGTCAGGGGTGTCAAACTCAAACACACAGTGGGCCAAAATAAAAAAATGGGTACTAGTCGAGGGCCGGACTGGTTCAATGTTTATTGCAGAACTTATTGAAATGAACTTATTGCACATATTAAACCTGGAACTAACAAAGCTTAAATTATTGCCTATAAAAACAACATTAAACATTAAATAATCAGTAGCATTCATTTCTTATGGCTCTATCTGCAGCTTTTCCAGAGTCATTTCTTATGAGTACATTTCTCCACAGGCCAACAACAGCTTCAAAAAAACATTTCCCTCAAAGAAAAACCCAAACATGCCCTGTTGTCTCAAGAAACAAAGTGCAGAAGGAAACATCCATTGAAACTCAGTGTGCTGCTCTGTGATGCTAGTTCAAGCCAGATACCTGGCATCTCATCTTGGGTGCAAGTTCATCAATGTTTGGGGTCAGGCTCTGAGCTGAGGAGACCCTCAGGATGGAGTGAAGGTGTGCGTGCAATATACCGGAGGGCCAGATCTAATAGTAATTAGAAATGATCCTGTGGGCCGAAATTAAATCCACCACGGGCCTGATTTGGCCCCCGGGCCTTGAGTTTGACACATGTGCCTTAAGTTATTAGCTCTTATATCAGGTGTAAAAACATATTCAGACTAGAAATTAGACAAATATACTTGGCAAGATTTTGAGTTTTTGTAGCGCAACGTGACTGTAATCTTTTAATTTCCTTTATAGCTTTGACTTTTTAATTTGGAGATGGTTTGAGAAGTCTATCACAACATTGACATTGTATATGAAGGTCGGCTTTCTGCGCGCTTATCGTATTAAATCCTCTTATGTGACCTTCACGGTGCTATACAGGCTTCAAATGGCAGGTTGTGATGCGTTGTACAAATATGGCATATTCAACCTGACATGCCCTTTAAAGCAGGCTGACTAAATATCTCCAGCAGGCACTTGCACTGCATACGGTTTAAGTCATGAATATGAAGTCCTGTGATTTATGAGCTTTTTTTCTAGTCTTCATATTGCTTCTTAACAATTAATTTGCTATAATTATTCTATCCAAACTCATTAAATAAAAGTGTTTCCTGTGCAACTCTGTTTATGTCTTCAAACCACTTCATGTGGAAAAGTGTCTTCATGAATTATTGACCATCTCCAAAGGGAGTCTGTCTATTGCTTTGGCTGGGATGTCACTCTGGTTTGTACACAAAGGGGCCTCATTGATAAAAAAAAAAGCTAATTCATGCTTACAATCTAAATCCATCCCAGGGTCATGACTTCATTTAAAAAAGACTTGATGTGATAGCAATTAAAAAGCAGAGCGCTATCTTGAATTACATTTCTAAATCCAAATTAAGAACAGGTTTTTTAATAGACTTTCGCAGCGTCTTTGAAGTCTTCTCTCCCCACAGAGGAGCCTTTGTGTCTTCCAAAGAGCTGACATGCTGTAATCTTGTTCGGCTATGTTTAGGATTTCCAAATTTAGTCTCCTAACAAAAGCTTTAAAACAAATTCCACTGTTGCCCAAGGTACAGCGGTGCGTGTCTGATATCCTATTGTCTGTCATCACAGTTTGAGTTGCACGATGAAATCCAGGATGCAGTTTTTTTCGGTGTTTCCTTACATAATGCGCAGGAACAGAGGGGAAGTGGACATTAGACAGGAGCTCTTTACAGGGTCGCTGCTCTGTGTCCTCTAAGTGCTTTCCGAGAGATGAGCACACATATACAACATATGTAAATATATACATATAGATGTATCTGCACACATGCGTCCCTTTCCTCCTCCTCCTCCACACAAATCACACAGACACACCATCCATCCATCCATACATGCCACACTCTCCTTTTTATAATCCTCATACCACTAGAGATCATTACAGAGGCTTTAAAGCTTCAATCCGTCACTTTAGCAGCATCGACAGCACCGTGCCGCTTTGTTTAGGGTAAGCTGAGGGATGTGGCACAGGCAGAAAAAAGATCTTGGAAGCTGGTGCTGGAAACAATGCCAGGAAAGTTTCTCTTATGACGTTACAGTGACAACACGGGGAAAACAAAGGGACAACAACCTGAAGGGTAATCCCTCTTTGCCGGACCTTTTTAAATACAGCTTTCCATCAGACCAACAGAGAAGGCAAAAGTACACACATCCTTTACTCAAGTAGAAGTACAGATACTCGTGTTTAAAAATACTCTGGTGAAAGTAAAAGTACTGACTAAACTTCTTCACTCAAGTCAAAGTAAAGACTTTGAAATGTACTTAAGTAAAAAGTACCCATAACTAGCAGCTGTTTTAAAGAGTACCTGACCTCCCTTTGTATTAATAGAACAATAATGTCATTGTTAGCTAATGAATGTTTCCATGCTGAACAACGGCAACATGACAACGTTTTCATTGGTCCCTCTTCTTTAGAGAAGACCAGGAAATGATGGATACACGGATCGTGTTCAAATCAATAGGCACGCAATGACTCTAAATAATAATGATCACGCCACCAAACACACATTCAAACTAAAGGAACCAGCCTGTTTGGAAAATGTAAGAAGTAGAAAGTTCAGGTATTTGTGTTCAAAATGTAAGAAGTAGAAAGTACAGGTATTTGTGTTCAAAATGTAAGAAGTAAAAAGTAAAAAGTCATCAGAAAAATAAGTAGTGGAGTAAAGTACTGATACCAGAAAAATGTACTTAAGTACAGTAACGAAGTATTTGCACTCCACTACTTCCCACCTCTGCAGACCAATCAGGGGAAGGTTTTAGAGACAGGAAAGAGGTGAATGGAAACAAGGAAGTGAAAGTGGAAGTGTATGTAATTGCAATCTAACCTGAGTACTTTCCGTTCGGATAACTGTAACATCAAATGCAATGCAAACTAAATACAAAAGAAAATAAATATCAATAATATGTGTTTGTACTTAATTGTATTATGTAAAACAACAGAACAATGTAACCTTAGAAAAGAGGATATTTAGTATTAGAATTGTGTCCGCTGCTCTGAGATTTTGTTCAGGAAAACCTGCCTGTCATTAAGTCGATCATTATTGTTGATGCGTAGCTTCATATGTTATTAATGTGTAAATAATCCAGGGCCTCTGAAATACTTTGATACACTGAAGCTGCATTCACACGATCAGCGATTGTGTCTCTGTTGATGAAAACAGCTAGTTAAGTTTTGTTACTATAATTATGTATCCTGCTGGCTTGCACCGCTTCATTCAGCTGTCAATCATGATTGATTGCGCGTCGAACTTTCAGCGAAAAACGTGGTAAAAGTTGAAATAATTTGACATGTGAACGCAGCTTCATGCCAAAGGATCCATCTCTCTACATTGTGACTGTAATCATTTGCCAACATGAGCTTGACCAATAGCAGTACCTAAGTCTGGTCAAGGACAAACATTTTGAGTATTAAAGTAGTTTTATAAATGTTTCTCACTTGCTAGCATTGTCTTAGCTTGCTAACAGGCTACCTGCCAACAAGCTAGTTTAGCTTAGCTCTAGCTCAACTGTTTGGAGCTGCCGTCCAAGATTCTTTCAAGCAACCAATAATTCGTTTTTTCCTGTATCTTTTAAGAGAGGCCTTTCACAAACTTACTTACTGTACAGACTTACCCCAAGCAGCAATTAAATTAAGTTTCCTTTGAGCAACGAGGGACTTTTTTCTTAGCAGCCATTGCTCTTTTTATTCAGGAAGTTGATGCCACACAGGGTCACTGAATATCCTGTGAGAGCGTGTTGCACGAATCACAGAAGTGGGAAAGGGATGAAGTCTTCTGGTACGGTCCCGTGCGAATAGGGCTCTGGTGTTTGGTTTACACTTTACTTAAAGCTCTTAACTGTGTGATCTCACATAATAGCTAAAGTAGTATAGATCGCATGTGTGAGTGTGAAGAGACAAGGACTGTGGGTGAGTGGTGTGTGAGGAGCGAGTCAGATATCGGCTGGACACGCCACCGAGGGCCGGCCAACTGACCTGTGTGTGTGTGTGTGTGTGTGTGTGTGTGTGTGTGTGTGTGTGTGTGTGTGTGTGGTGAGAGAGAGACAGAGCCTTAATTTGACGATGCTCCTGCCTTCTCTATTTTGTGCATTAGATGTCTCTTCAAGTGTGTAAAAAGCAAAGTGATTCTAGGTTTCCCACTTATTGCTTCTGCATGCATGTGTGTGTGTGTGTGTGTGTGTGTGTGTATGTGTGTGTGTGTGTGTGTGTGTGTGTGTGTGTGTGTGTGTGTGTGTGTGTGTGTGACGTGCACGACTATGATTGTGTGTTTGCGCTGGCGGTCCTGGGAGGACTGGTGTTTGATTGGCGCTTGCTGCCGAGATCTGCTCCTTCTTGTTAGCGTACGCATCACTTCCTCTCACCCTGCCCAGAGCTACTGCCTCGCCGTCTCACAATCACTCTGACTCCATTCCCTCTCCCTCTTCCTCCTTCTTTCACCTCCTTCTCAATTCAAATAAATTCAAATAGCTTTATTGGCATGGCCATAATGACACACAGTATTGCCAAAGCTTTGTACAATTCACAATTCAGAATCAGAATCAGAAAGAACACTATTATATAGAAAGGCATGCGCGTAGTATTTCAAATTAAGATTATTACAATTACAGAGGTACACATTCAAGTAGAAATTAGTAGCAGCAGTATAAAATAAAATAGGTGTAACATTGTAGAATGAAGTGTGTATATAACTATAGTAAAATTATTATTGCTCATAGTTACGTAATGATTCCCGTTGCAGTAACGGATGGACTAACTATGAGTTATTAGCAGGAACATTTTGACATCTATGCATAAAAAATCATAAACACGTTGAACAAAAATAAGAATCATGTTTTCTGTACAAGGAAAATAATATGCTTTTTGAACATGAACTAGAAAATCATTCAAATAATAACAAAGCCATATAATACCTTAATAAGAAAATAATAAGAAACATAAAAAGACGTGAGATGCGAGAACTGGTGTAGCTCCTCTGTCCTTTAAAGAGGACACATTATGTTCATTTTCAGGTGCTTATTTGTATTTTGTGACAAACGGTCTTGCAGCTTATTTGTTTTCCCCTTGTAGTATTATTCGTTAGGCGTTCATTGTATTTACATTTTAGATGTTCTCCTTCTCTCTGTTCTTCTCCTCTCCTGATACTTCCACTTCTCTTTTCATTATCAGTCTTTCTTTAATGACCTCTGCTCCATTTCACTCTTCATTTTCTCCCCTTACTTGTTCCACTAAGCCTTATTTGTCTCTGTCTTTCTGCTCCTTTCCCCCCAAAGTCTTAGCCTATTCTCTCTCCCACTCTCTCTTAACTCTCAGAAGGCCACTTTTGTTTTAACCACTTGACAGCCATCTCATCATCCTCAATAAAGCGTTTCTTCGCCTCTTGCTCCCCCTCTCCCTCTCTCTCTCTCTCTCTCCCGTTAAACCCCCATCTCGGTCACTTACAAGCTTTCTCTGCAACATTTCGCTTTTTGTATTTTATGTGACATGTATATATGTTTAGTGTACCTAACTTGCACATTGGTCTTGCAAGATAATAAGGTCAAAATGCACCGTGTGTCCTGTGTGCATGTACTGCATGTGTGACAAATAAACAGGGTTTCATCCCTCTGATTCTATCTATAATCTTGCAGTATTTTATCTCTACTACTTGCACCTTTTTAATTGTTTTTACATTTGTCCTATATATTTTAATGTTGCATTGTTGGAGGAGCCTTGGACTTAACATTTTCATTGCTACATCTATGCTGTAGCTACTGTACATATGACAATATGAATCTTTGAATTGAATCTTGAATCTTTCTCCCTTAACCTCTCTCTCTTTCCTGCTCTGTATTCAATCCTTAAGCAACTTCCTCCTCTCCTCCTCTCCTCCTCCTCCTCTCCTCCTCCTCCTCCTCCTCCTCAGCTGCTCTCCCTGAAGACAGAGCAGATGCAGCCAGGCAGAACAGCCAACATGTTCCCATGTTCGTACTCCAGCTCTGCAGCAGCCCTCTGAATCCTCTCCATTTCCCTCCCCATCACCTCCTAATTTTCTGCAGCACACATAGCATCTTCATCCTCTTTGTTGCTAATTAATTAAAATGTCCTCCAAACTTCCTCATTTCCCCCTTCATCCTGCGCCTCACCTTCCCCTTGCCTCCGGGCTTTATCCTTGGTCTCTGCATCTCTTCCTCTCTATTCCCCTACCCCTGCTAAACATTGCTCGAGGCCATTCTTGTTTCTTTCTTCCTCAAATCCTCTTCCCCTTCTTTCATCCCCCCCCCTGGGTTTTTTCTATTACCTTGGCTCCTCTTCCTCCTTCCTCTTCCTCTCTGCCCAGCATCCACTCCTCTCCACCAATCCCCCTCTTTGCTTCACTCTGTTTTTTATTTACTTCTTGATTCTCATCATCTCCTCCCTCCTTGCTTGTGCTGTATTTTTGTATCAGTGTCACATATGGGAGTTCATGTTTATGGTAATGACTTTCTTGCCTCCTTGCTTTGCCCGCAGCCCTGTCACATCATGTACAGCAGCATTTTGAGGGTCAGTGGAGGAGATAAAAAAAAATATGAAAGTACATTCATTTCAGTAAAACGCACCAAGAAAAAGAAACACTTGTTGGAAGTGTTTGTGGCTGCTAGATATTTCCATCATAGCTCCTCTCTTTCTGCTCTTTAAAGAGGTCATATTCTGCTCATTTTCAGTTACATATTTGTACTTTGTGTCTCTATTGTGACATGTCTCCATGCTGTAATGTTCAAAAAGCTCTGTATGAGGAATGTCTCGATCTTGGAAGAAACGTGACGTTACATGTCGCTTGTTAGACGCTTTTATCCAAAGCGACTTACATACTCAATACTGTGGGCAATCCCCACAGGAGCAATTTGGGGTGAAGTGTCTTGCCCAGGGACACAACGACATGCTGACTGCAGTGGGGTTTGAACCTGTGCTCCCCTGATACCAACACAAACGCACTAATCCCCTGCGCCACACGCCTCTTTACAAAAGAAGAACAGGAGTAGAAACAAACGTAACAAAAACAAAAGGCAGTCAGACAGACAGTCAGACAGACATTAGGGCCCAAAGGCCTTAGCAAACAGATGGGTCTTGAGGGCCCTTTTGAAGGCGTCAAGCGTGGGGATGTTGCGGATCTCCGCAGGGAGAGCGTTCCAGAGGGTGGGGGGGGGGTAGCTGCCACACTGAAGGCTCTGTCCCCGAAGGTTCGCAGGTCGGTGCGGGGGGTGGTAAGCAGGCCAGAGTCTGAAGACCCCAGGTTCCGGGGTGGGGCATGTGGGCGGAGGAGGTCCGATAAGTACTGGGGGGCATGGGCATGGAGAGACTTGTAGGTGAGGAGGAGGACTTTGTATGTTATGCGGGACATTATGGAACACAGTCGTTATCCAGCCAAAATAAATACCAATAAATATAGAATTTATTTTTACAAAATAATCAAAATTCTGGCTTATTTACTATTAAAGGTGATGTGTTTATATGTGTGCCTTTGAGATCCGTGTTACTACCCTTACGTATCTGGCACTGACTACTTTGAAATAGAAAAAATGTGTTACTTTCACTTATTTAAAAAAACACAATACTATTTACATTGCATATGTACATAAATAATCCACTAATATAACTGTTAATGAGCAGCTGTGCATACTCCAGTTCAAGGGGCCGTATTATGCTCATTGTCAGGTTCATATCAGTATTTAGTGTCTCCACTGTGACATCTCCATGCTTTAATGTTCAAAAAGCTCTTTCTCATACTGCCTCATACTGCCTCATACTGCCTCATACTGCCTCATACTGCCTCATACTGCCTCATACTGCCTGTGCTGGGGGGGATTTTAGCCTTTGCAGACCATTTACATGCACTAAATCCTATACAACACACTACAGGAAAGGGAAACCGCCAAAAAGCATATATAAGGGCCTCTTTAAAGGTATGATATTTGATATGATATGTTAGATTCCCGATTAACATTTCAGAAGCTCGTTAAAACGTTGAGTCTGCAGAAACCTACTTACATACATTTAAGATTATTAATGACTATTCCACGCTGCAGATACTTTCATGCACTCTATGAACTTTGATATGAACTGATATTCATGAAACTTGGTCAAAGTGTGCACCAATTTTCGAACGACCTCTTGCAGATGCCCTAATTATTCCTCACTTCTGTTGAGGGGCGGAGATATGAGCTTTCCAAATGCCCTCCTAGTATTTGGTTTTTTTGGATGAGCCCACATGTACACATTTCTGACCACATTATTAAGCAAAAATACATTTGAATGCAGTAAGCTCAACACTGATTAGTGGAACTAATTAAGAAACAGACTCATACAAAGTGATCTTTGTATGAGGCAAACTAATTACAACTGACGGACGGACGGACGGACGGACGGACGGACAGACAGACAGACAGACAGACAGACAGACAGATAGATAGATAGATGCATGCATGCAGAAGTGGAAAGTTTTAACACAAGTTTTACAAGTTTGATGTGTAAAATGAAAACCTCCAGCACAGGGGAGAAGGAGACAGGTTGTCTAAAAGAGCTTTCATAGGTGCTGGATCAAAAAGGGAAACTGAAGCAAGAATCAAACAAAGGATCTGCTGACTGTCAGCTATTTTAATTGTATAACATTTTGATCTATCAAGGGACTTTGTCAGGTAGTCTAATCACCATCACTAAAGCAGAACAAGCCAGAAACCAAGACATCATGTGGTCTTGATCTACTTGATTGATAGTCAATGTACTCTCAGAATCGACGCAGAGCTAAACAACACTGTCTGATACTCCCACAATAGAGTTAAAGGTCACCTAATATGCTAAATCTTTTATACAGATGTGTCTCCAGGATTTGGAAAGTTTCAGGAACAAAGACCCCCTCTCCTTTTGTCCTGATTCATCATTCTGAAAATGAGCTGATCAGATTTTGGCCACTTTGTGATGTCATAATGATGTTTTGGCTTGGGTAACCATTAGCCAATCACCAACCAAGGTAATCCCCCCCCCCCCCACCTTATCACCTGAATCTCCTCCTAGAGCACCATTGTGTTCTTTTTAAACCAATCATCTCTCAGAGGGTGGGCCAGCAGAGAGGTTTATGGGATGCTACAATGATCTGATTGCCAAACACTTCAGAGACATGTTTTGTATATATCTGAGACCTATAATATATTGTTGAGAAAGAGTATAATAGGGGACCTTTAAATGACAACGCATCTAGCCTCAAAGCATACTTACATAAGCACCACAAAGGCCCAAAACATTTACATTAACGCTGCAAATAAAACACGATGGAAATGGGGACACTATAAAGTGATGCACACAGCTGGGACCCGTTGACGTTGGGGGATTATAAAGTGCAGCGTGTTTGCACCTGACGGCCACCGTGAAAGAGGACGGATGAACCTCTCTACCTCTGCATGTCTCTAATATACATCCAGCCCTGGTGAGGCTTGTTGCATCATATTGCATCATACTGTAGTGGAAAACACAGGACCAATCACTTGCCAGCGTTATGAATGAACTTAATAACCCTCGACAGAATGCATGTCCTTTCAAACAGTGAAAAAGACAACGATACACTTACACAACAATGGCAGCTAGCTGAATCCTATACAGGTTAAAGGCTCCCAGTGACTATCCACTCCTGGTGCTTTTTAGTGTTCAATGTTCTCGCCTGTAAGCTTGTAAAAAGAATCTGCGGCGATGAAATCAGGAAGTGTGTTCAATTCAATTCAATTCAATTCAAATGTATTTATTTATCCCAATATAAAAAATCACATTTGTCTCAGAGGGCTTCGCAAATCAACAAACATGAATGATAATGTAAAACCAGTCCTAACTGTAAAGTGTGTGTGTGTGTGTGTGTGTGTGTGTGTGTGTGTGTGTGTGTGTGTGTGTGTGTGTGTGTGTGTGTGGGTGTGTGTGTGCATGTGTGTGTGCATGTGTGTGTGTCTGTGTGTGTGTGTGTGTGTGTGTGTGTGTGTGAGCTGCAGACCCCCTGAACCGTGCACTCAGGTCTTTCTTATCCTGAGTGTGTGTTGATGTATGAGGGCGCCACATGCCGAGGGGGATTTAAACAGCTCCATGCGAGGTGTATTGATCCCTCTGGGGCCGAGGCGATTTTCGGTAATGACCGTGGCGTTTCAGATGATAGGAGTGGTAATGGATATTATGAAGAAGGTGAGAAAGAGGATGGATTTGATGAAGGCCGTTATGCCGTTATGATGATGATGATAATGCTATGAAGCAGCGAGGGCTTCCGGTTTATTGATGCCTGGCGTGCGGGAAACGATGTGCGTGATGCAAAGAAAGTGAAGGTGGTGCTGATGTTAGAGGATAAGAGGACAATGAAGATGGTGAATATGAATCCCCTGTACGTGTGTGTGTGTGTGTGTGTGTGTGTGTGTGTGTGTGTGTGTGTGTGTGGTGTGTGTGTGTGTGTGTGTGTGTTTCAGGAAGTGACGCTCAGCAGCCAGCCATCTGTCGGCAGATTAATCCTGGCTGCGCTTAGAGATATTACCGACTGGCTTATCGCCCTGGCAACAAGCCTTCAATCCCAGTCCAGCGCATCCACCATGTGACCTTACTGAGCGAGGGGGGGGGGGTGCACACACTCATGCACACACTATATGGATGCTCCATAATTTGGTGATATGATACATGCTCAGTGAATGCACATAAACTGTGTCTTTAATGAGAGGGGGGTTCAATAGAAAACATACACACACACACACACACACACTCACACACTCACACACACACACACACACACACACACACAAACACACACACACTCCACTTCCTTTCATCAGTACCATGGTCTGAAGGTTTTAATCCTGCTGAAAGGTTTCGGTGTCACCTATTGAGTTCAAAAATGTCATTACGCCAACCAGCTGGGCTGCACAGCTCTCTGCAAATATTGTTTTCAGGCGGCTATATTTAGCTTTATCAATATGATTTCTGGCCACTTTTGTTCCCTTTCTTCCCGAGCGCCAAAGAAACCTTTTTTTTTTATTTCCTAAATCCCTCCCACGTGCTCAAAATCCTCCCACTCACGTTTTTTTTGTTTCTCGGTCCCGCATACACACTCAACCGGAAACAATGCACACACATAATGCATGAACACACACACACACACACACACACACACACACACACACACACACACATACACACACACACATACCATGTATACATCACTTCAGGGACATTACATTGACTTACATGCATTTCCTGGAGACTTATCCTAACCTTAACCAACACATGCCTAACCCTAACCCTAACCAAGTCTTCACCCTGAAATGTATGATTCCCCTCATGGGGACCTCCATTTTGTCCCCATAAGGGAGGCGAGTCCCCACACGTGACTGTGTAAACAGATTTAGGTCCCCACAAGTATAGTAATGCTAGGCCACACATACCACACACACACACACACACACACACACACACACATGCTCACAGGTCATAAATCAGCAGGCACAAGGCCAGTTCAGGCTTGATGTAACATTCAAGGTTTTATTCAGTCTTTACGTACAGTACACCAGTCAGAAATATACAGTGAACCTTCAGCAAAGGTCCGTCAGGTACACCATAAAATCTGCAATCGGAAATTTCTTATTTTTAGATGAAAGGTTTACAAAGCGTGAGTGTGTTTCTGTTTTCAGTCCATGCTTTTTACATCAGTAGATGCTGAAGAATGACACGTTTCTAGGGGTGAGAATTGTATTTTTCTCCCTTTCTGATTCTGAATTTTCTCTCTTACTTTGATAACAACTATGATGCCAAATATTGGCTAAACTTGACGTTGCTCCCCCACTCCCCTCATGTCATAATCTAACTATTTGGACACGTTTTAGCCACAAACTGAAGCTATTTTCTGGTCGTAATCTCACATCAACGACCCTGCTGATAGTAGGTTGTTGCAGATCTGGTGAAAGAGAGATGAGCGCGATGCACGGGGGGGCCGTTTGGTGAAATCCGGATGTCGGTTTAAATCCCACTCTGCCTGTATCTGCCACTCAGCGTAATTAGATGAAGTAATCACGATTGGTATCATGACAGATTACTGAGAGGTTGAGAGGTCGTTCTCTGAACCCTGCAATGGTTTTTAATCTAGAGTGCGGCGCACCAGTATCAGACGGGGGTTTGAAAGGGGGGAAGCATTTTATTTCAAACATTGAATCTGTATAAAGGAGTCCTCATTCAATTTAACACAGTAAAAAAACAATGTCTAATTTGCTATTAAAATGCAAAAATGATGGCATAATTGACTACAAGTGCACATTACTCTTTCAGAAAAATGCACAGTCAAGTTCTAAGTCTTTTTTCTAAGTTATGGCTTTTACATTTATATAAAGTAAGGAACCCTTGAAGGTTTAAGAGGGGCACTCCAAAGCCCTATAATGTAATTTAACGTCACGTCTTTTCGGCAGTATATTAGGAGTAATGCGGTCGTTCAATGATCCGTTAATGATTGAAGCAGCTTAATTACATGCTGCTTTCCTGAGGAATCCAATCATTTGCTACAAAAAGTTAGTTTGGAGTTTAATGAGAGTGAAATAGCGGACATTTTAAGCCCATTTTTTTTCAGTAACAGTCAAGAGTAACAGCTTTTTTGTTTTTGTTTAAGGAGACCTGAATTACTACATGACCTGCGATATGTGGGGCAGTAGTGTGCTGAGGACGAGGGAATGTTTCTGAATTCATGTTTTTGGTAAGGACCTCAATAGCACCAACAGGTAAATAATCAGACCATTTTCTTGGGTGGGCTTCACAGTACAGGGTAAGATGGTCAATGGAAAGTATGCTGACATGTTGTAATACCATTTTTAAATGCAGAAACAGCATTTTTACTAGAAAATATTGTAGTAAAAGATTCTTTCCTGAGTCTGGCGGCAGTACTGTTCCTCACAAGGAGCTTCACTGAGGATTTAATCATATCTAACACATGGAGAGGCTGTAAATTGGAGGTTAACTACACATTGTGCTGGGGACTAAACCCTGGAATGTTCTGGCGTTTTTAACCTGTTGCTTGTATTCCTGCGTACCCTGTGTTTAACAGTAGATCACTTGACTGATTGGCTTATAAATCCTCTTTTACAACAAATTAAAAAGGTATATAATCATGTGCAAATCTCTTAAAGTAGAGGATTTTACGTTGTGTAGTGGTTCTTTCAAAATCTTTTGGGAAACTGTAATAAGAAGTTTAAACATCACTGAGTTGGTATCGTGTGCCTGGCTCTGTACCATCTAAAGAACTGGATTATTAATATACACAACTGGCTTTAAAAGCTTCATATTGGACTTAAAAAAGGTCTTTCTTTAAAGATTTTGCTGAAGAAAACATAGAAACATGCTTATTCTAGCCGTTACACATGCAAACAAATCTTTGAAAATTAACCAAATGTTGCATATCACTTTGGCAAGGGAGGAAATATAACGTATTTTTCTGCTATTATATTTTCAACATTCTACCCTTGTTTTGTTTTTTAAAGAGTTTGTTCCTTTACATTGCAATAAAAACATCTTTTTTTGATATGTCACTGCACAAAAAAGAGCAACAGACAACAAAAAGGAATCCACAAGTCAAAAAGAGAGATAAGCAAATATGATGAAAGAAATAAAAGTTGCATAATTCATTTCACATTGACAAATAGAAAAAGCAGACCGTGGAGAGAAGTGGACTGTTGGAAGACGAACGGCTTAGAGAGTGTGTGAAAGTGTGTGAAAGTGTGTGAACTCGCTGACTGTGTGACGGCAGGAGCATTTAGTGAATGTATGAATGTAAACAGAAGAAAACCAGGACACATTTATGTTCCTCTGCATCTTCACGTTGTGTTTGTCAGTGTTTCTGACCTGAATGAAACCAGACATAACAACAGAATCCAAGAGGAGGAAGTTGAAATACACATGCTTTTACACCTACTGTGTGTTATATATTCTGTTCAGTTGTGTATCTACATTATCCCAAATGTTTGCAACAATTTTCAAACCGAGAGAAATCCTGTATTAAGATAAGCGTGTGTTTAATTGAGTTGCCTTAAATGGTGTCGTATCCTTGTTGAGCGAAATGTAGAGCTGTGATTGTCTGCTGTCTTAAACATACTTTTTTATCAAGTTTTAAGATACATTTTTAAAATCCACTTTTAAAATCTGATGAAGATTTGAGTCATCGGACGCCTGGATCTTAATTTATCAAAGAAACAAGCTGAGCGAATGTTAACCTTTAGCTAGTTTGCCCTAAAAACGTGAAACTGCTTTATTGATAATTGTTTCTTTGGAGAGGAGAAGATAATTCTGCTTTTGGTAAAAAAAATTCCGGCACGTCTTGTTCTTTTTTGCAATATTTCAAAATCCAATAGAAAAATCCCATTCCTTTTTGCAGAGGGAGCCCTTGCTATGCTAACTTTGGATTCAAATACGTCATCACTGCTCCTCTCTATCGTGGCACAACATTAACTATTGTTCGTGAATTCAAACTGCTCTCCTCACATTCAGAGGTGCTTGTTTTACAAGAATGAATGAATGTCCGGCATGTACTAATAAAGGTCCATCTTAAAGGTCCATGTCATGGCCATTTCTACTGATCATAATTCCATTGTTGAGTCTACTAGAATAGATTTATATTGTGCAATTTTCCAAACTCACATTGGTTTCTCATACAGCATCTCTGTATAGTATCTGTATTCACTCTCTGTCCTAAACGGCTTGTTGGAGCTCCTGCCCCCCCCCCTCCCTGTGAGCCCAGTGGCCGTCTGCGAGACAGCGAGACACCGCGAAACTCAGCCTGGGCACACACACACCCGCAGCCTGGCTGGGAGTGTGTGTGTGCCCAGGCTGAGTTCCGCGGTGTCTCGCTGTCTCGCCGACCCCACACCAGTGAGCCAGCTCACAGTGTCCCGCTCCTCGCAGCAGCAAGCCTCGCAACGTCCCGCCGAGTGTGTGTGTGTGTGAGGAAGTCCGCGGATTGGTCCAAACTTAACGGCTCCGCAGACGTTACGTTATGTCACTATACCCGAAATACGTCACTATACCCAAGAAGTAAACAATGGAAAAAGAGAAATCCCTAATGAGGCGTTCTGGGGCAGCATAGACAGGTCTTTTCTGTGTTAGAGTTTTACTCGCTTCAGGGTGTACTTTAAGGGTTTGTGACTCTGCAGACCGTTTACATGCATAAAAACCTTCATAACACACAAGGGGACGGGTAATAACCAGAAAAGCATGACATGGGACCTTTAACTTATCTTATCTTACTCGCTCTGTGCAGATTAAACATTGCAGTCCAGTGACCGACCTGCAGGAGCCACGTTTAGTTCAGGACATGAGCTCAAGGTCAGCGTTTAAGCCTTCGCTAGGAGCACCAGCTCTGTTACTGAGGGAAGCCTTGACTCAAACTCTATTATTAGGCATTCTGGCGTGGCCTCTCAGCGTTCCCCCCCCCCCCCGTGCTTACAGTAGACTGCACCGATCCATTTGAGCTCCTCAGAGATCCTCATGGGAGCCTAAGTCTGGGGATAATCACCTGTAAGAATCACGGAGATTATGACAGGGGGAGTGAAAGGGGAAACAGAGAGTCAGAGGGGGGGGGGGGATTTCTTCTGCTTCAGCTGTTGGTGCTGCATCAATTACTACTGAACTCAGTAAATGTGCTTAGGGTTTTGAACAGTATTAGCTGTTGTCGTGTTAAGGTAATTCCAGAGTAGCTACGATGCCTTTCTACGATACAAATTCTTAAAAATAACTACAAAAGTGGTAGAAAGTAAAGAGTGTAAACATCATTTGAAGGTTGGTAAGCATTTGCTTTGGTTTGTCATTATTATTTGAAAAAGTAAAAATGTTATTTTGTATTTTTATACGTGGATTTGAGTTGTAGAAACAACAAAAATAAACATTTGCAATAGCGTGCATTTTAGTAATCTAGTTAAGTATCTAATTTCCCCTTTGTTTACTCCCACATAATGACAGAGGAATTGTCCAAAGGCATTGTGGGAAATGTAGGGAATCGCTAAAGAAAGCACAAGCAGGTAAGGCAAGTTAAGGATACAACATATATTAAATTAGAAAGGTTTTGACATTACAATTTCAAGTTATGGTGCAATTTAGTGGAAATTGAATAGGAAAGAAATGAAATACTGAAGCTACAGTTTGGTCTGCTGATGTGTTTATCTGTTTGTGCATTAGTGCATAGGGGGCCCCTTTAAACCCCCAAATGTGGCAGTGTTAGGCTCCTACAGTGTCAAGCTACATAAGGCCATTCAATGGGCAGTGGTAAAGAAGATTCTTAACACCAGAAGCAACTTTGCTGATCTGCTACAACGTGTCGGGTTCAAGATGTTCTTTTAGTTAGCTGATTTTTAAGAATGTCAAAGCATGTAAACACCTGAACAAATATTGGTCTCTGCAGCAGGATTGAAGATAAACTGATTTAAAATGTAATGGCTGAGAATATGTGTGTTTACTCGAGTTAAATCATTGGATTTTCTTTTGAAAGACACCATATGTAGTGCTATGAATCGTCCCTATGTCTGGTTTCACAGGCCTGCTCTAAGTGATCTTAAATGATGCATTAGTGTATGAGATAATTCCAACATTAGTTCCTTCAGTCTGCCACTCTCCAGCCGGTCCGCGTTAATCAAGGTGCAACACACTTTTTTTCATCTTGACGTTCTTTTTCTCTAACAAGGCATGCATGCTGAAATCCAGTCAGGAAAGAAATGCAAACGAAAGAAAAACACAACTGTCCCTAGTAGAGTTACTACACAGCTTGATCATTCAAGAAACATCACGTCATGTAAACATGCCTTTTTCAAATGGCTCACAGGCTGTGCAGCTGATTTTGCAGAAGACTCACACATGCATTGTTTTACATTTTGAATGCAATTAAGAAACAATTGTTATGAAGTTGCACATAATAGAAAATCAGCTGCACAGACTCCTCCTGCTCTGTAGGCCTTCATGCCATTAATCAGTTCCTTCAGTGAGAAATGCTTAAACAAAAATGAAAAAAAGACAGACAATTTACACGTGAAAAAAAAACAGCAACATGTCCCAACCAACCCCGCACGCAAAGATAAATAAATCTATTTGGATATACTCTAAATGGATAAATAATATTACCATGATATACTCTATGTAACTTTATCAACAATAATTAAATATCTCAAGGATGGCACCATCGCTTTTTTTGAAAAAACAAAGAAGAAAAGAATTCATGGTGATATATTTTTTATAAAATCTGTAATAAAGTGATGTCCTCTCTTCCCTCTCCTCTCGTTCCGTCTCTCCTCCGTCTCTCAGCACACTGGAATGCTGGAAGTTTGGTTTGTGCTTCAGGAGAGACGCGAGTTTACACGCCGTTTGTCCGTTTGTTCATTAGTTCTCCTCCCAAGTTTACGCAGAAGCAGAGCAGCAAGAGTCGTTACTGTCACCAGAAGCCCCTGCGGTCATATAGCTGCCAACCAGCGGAGCACAGAGAGGCGAGGGATCGGGGAGAAAGAAAAAAAAGAAGTGTTTATGATACTTGATGTGTTTGTGTTAAAATCATCTTTTGCCAAGAGACAAAACATAAACATTGTCAGTCTTTTTCTCTCTTGGCTTTAGCTCGTGACAATGTTCCAACAGAGGCGACACTGATCAGACGCAGATCTTTCTCTCCTGGCTTCAGTCTAGGAAAACAAAAAGACCTTTGGGGATATCATATATGTTTTCCCACAGTGATGTGACCCACCGTCCTTCTCTCTATCTCACAAACTTCGCTCTCTAGACAGTTCTTCCGTTATTCTTTTAATGATGTCGCTGCTCATCCTCCCCGTACCCGAGCATTGAGGCTGACACAGTCCAGAAGAAAAGCACCATGGGATGCATCAACACCGCCATCATCTTCCAAATGTCCCCGAAGAATACAAAACAGCCTCTCATCTCTTCTCCTCTCCTTAACCCTCGTCTTCTCATCTCAAGTCGTTCCCTCTCCAGCCCCTTGAGGGTTTAATTCCCCCACTTTAAAAGAAAAAAGGGCCAGAGGAGAGGGTAATTAGTTTTTATTTTAAAGACAAAGAGTAGAAAATGGCAGTTGGGATATCTTCCCCATGAGACCAAAATATGTTCATCATGTTCATTTGCAAAACAGATCTTTTTTTTTTACTCTCTCTGTTTTTTCTTCCTCCTTCTCGACCCTCAAAGTCGTTGAGACGGAGGTTTGGTTATTTTTATATTCTGTTTCCTTAGGAGGGGTCATCTCAGTGCCGTCTTCATCAAATTAAAATCATAATGAATTCCCTCCCTTGCACATTCACCCCCCTCTCCTCCTCCTCCTCAAACCTTTTTTCTTCTCTTCATCATCAGACGTAAGCTGATTCGCTGGACTGGGTGCGTCCGAGGTTTGGCGGCTGGGACAGGTGCGCCATGTCCTTCTTCCTGATCTCACAGATGGACTTCCTGCGGGCCTGAACGCCTCGAATGGCGGCTTTAATCTTACGCCAGCCCAGGTGGTTGAGCTCGGCCAGGTTGAGCACCACGCAGATGCCGCTCACCGCGAACATGAACCAGGAACACCGTTTTCTCCGTGGGGCGCGACACGTAGCACTCCACCTCCTTCAGACACGGGTAGCGGTCACACTCGAAAAGCCCGTGCACACTGAAGCCGTAGAGGAAGTACTGACCCACCAAGAAGCCGATCTCCAGCGCGTTTCTGAACACCACCTGGATGATGTAGAAGCGGGAGATGCCTTCTTGCCGGCGCACCTTGGAGCTCTTCGAGTGGGTGAGGCCTCGTGGCGCGTTGGGGATCTCCTTCACTTCCAGGCAGTCTGGTTCCTCCTTTCCTCCTCCTCCATCGCCGCCATGTTGGACAAGGATACCGTTGATGTTGCGGAGCTTACGAGTGCCGTCCCTTCCCCCGTAGTCCCTCTCCATGATGGGATAGAGGAAGGAGTAGCGCCGTTCTTTCTGCTTGGCCGACTGGTGGACGGAGTAGGTGATGAAGCAGAGGCTGGGCGTGCACACCAGGATGATCTGGAAGACCCAGTATCGGATGTGTGAGATGGGGAAGGCCTTGTCGTAGCAGGCCTGGTTGCAGCCGGGTTGCAGGGTGTTGCAGACGAACATGGCCTGCTCGTCCTCGTACACGGTCTCTCCAACGATGGCCACGATCAGGATACGGAAGATCACCACTACAGTGAGCAGGATCCTGGAGAGAGGAAGAGAGAGAGAGAGAGAGATACATGGGGTTAATCGTCAGAGAGGCACAATGATTTACTGTGTCAGGATGGATGAGATGTCCTCAGATATCCTTCCTAGGAATTGTACGTGCTCGGTGGAAGGATACAGTGACAAAGGAAGGAACGATAAGAGAGCAGGGAAAGGATGTAAATGAAGGGAGAATTTTTTGAATAATCAGCTTTCAAAAGATTAAAAATAGACATATTGCAATGTAATAATATCCCATGGTTTTAAAAAGCAAACCCAATGACACCTTCATTTGAAGCGACAGAGGAAAAGGCTAAAGTAGAAAATAGAAAGAAGGCTCAAGCCAGAATGATGGCTGAGAGGAAGGATCTGAAATTGAAATCACAGCAGGGGGCTTCATGAAGGACTCTGAAGTGCTTCACTTGAAAAAAAAAGAGTGTGCAGAGCTGGAGAAAAGAGACGAAAGGGAAAACTAAAAATGCAGGAGGGGGTCACCATGACACAGAAACTGTAAGTCACTGCTTCTCCTGATAAGAACCAGAGAAGAAGAGTGCTCCAAATCTCATCTCTCAGCCAGAGTAAACATTGCAGAAGAAGAACGGTTGAGAGCGGAGCCTCGACGGGACGTCAGCGCTCATAACTCACAGCTAGTTATCAACACACAGTTTGTTTGTGTGTGTGTGTGTGTGTGTGTGTGACCTAGCATTACTATCCTTGTGGGGACCTAAATCTGTTTACACAGTCACGTGTGGGGACTCGCCTCCCTTATGGGGACATAAGGGAGGTCCCCATGAGGGGAATAATTAATTTTAGGGTGAAGACTTCTTTAGGGTTAGGGTTACGGCCCGTCCACACGGCAGCGTGCGTTGCTTCAACGGAGACGCTTCCCATTCACTTCGAATGGGGTGACGTCAGGCTTTGCCGAACTGCATTGGGGTTCCGTCGCGTCGCTTTGCCTCCATTGCTCGCTTCGAAAGTTGAGAAAAGTTCAACTTTTCAAGCGTCGACGGAAGCGCCAGCCAATCAAATCATATGCCAGTACAAGCTCTAGCCAATCAAACCACATGCTTATGTGTCCGGGGCGGGAGATTAATGTGATTGGTTGTTGGTCGCACGTCAGACACGCCCACCGGCAAGCTTCAACGCACGCTGCCGTGTGGACGTACCGTTAGGGTAAGGGTTAGGGTTAGGCATGTGTTAGGCAAGTCTCCAGGAAATGCATGTAAGTCAATGTCCCCTGAAGTGATGTAAACATGGTGTGTGTGTGTGTGTGTGTGTGAAGATGTTTACACACACACACACATTGTCTCCATTGCTGACTAAACTTCACTCTTACTGCCTCACTGCCCTAGCAACAGGTGACACAGCGTGATGAACCTGGTTTGCAGATTAGCTGCTATTGCTGTGTGTGGTGTTGTGAGATTACTGATGCAGGAACTGGGTTACCTTCAATTCACTCTTTAAGTGTGTGTGTGTGTGTGTGTGTGTGTGTGTGTGTGTGTGTGTGTGTGTGTGTGTGTGTGTGTGTGTGTGTGTGTGTCAACAAAGCTTAATTGCGCTGACTTGGCATGTCTGTACACACCTATGCTTCGTGATGCTACACACACAGAGGATGGACTACAGGTTTCCCCTCTGTTCCTTTTTTTGCAAACATCCCTCTTTTTGTTCTATTCTTACTTTACTCATCCCTCATTTATTTTTCATATCTGAGACCATGCGAGCACTTTAGACTGCAAGCTTTTTGCCTTTTGCTCAGTGTGCGAGCCTGTGCTGTGTAATCTGTGACTAAAGTCTGGAACAAGGCTGCAGTGACCTGGATAAAGTGGTTAATCTGTAGCGGCCCTATTATGCCTTTTGGGATTTAACTTTCCTGTAGAATGTTATATAGGTTTTTGTGCATGTAAATGTTCTGCAAAGGCTAATACCTTGACTCCTTTGTTTACTTCGGGAACATAGTCAAATCACTAAGTGACACTCACGCTTCTATTGGCTAGCGCTCCAACACATTTTAAGTGATAGGCTAAGGGACGGCACATCTCTAAGTCGTTGTCCAATCACAACAGAGCCAGCCAGCTAACCAATCAGAGCAGGCTGGGCTCTGGTTTCAGACAGAGGGTGAAAAGAGGTGCTGCAGCACAGGCAGTATGAGACAAATATAGAGCTTTTAGAACATTAAAGCATCAAGACATGTCCCAGTAGAGACACTACATACTGATATGAACCTGAGAATGAGCATAATACGCCCCTTTAACTTGAATATGCACAGCTGCTCGTTAACAGTTATATTAGTGGATTATTAATTTACATATGCAATGTAAATAGCTTAGAGCAGGGGTGTCAAACTCAAGGCCCGGGGGCCAAATCCGGCCCACGACTTCATTTTATGTGGCCCGCAAGTGCTTGCAAAGAATATAATATACAATACAATTTTATTGTCATGTGTACATAGCTATAGTGTAGTTATGACAATGAAATTCTTAGGTCACAGGCTCCTCCAACAGTGCAACACAATAAAACAGATACAATTGTGCAAGTAAATAAAATATATTATAATATAAATAGTGCAGAATAGTCTATATACAAGTAATTGGAATATTGATATATATAAGTTGCAAACAGATTAATGTTATGGATGTTCTTTCAAAAGTTTTGATGTAATTGTTGAATATTTGCTTTCAATTATTTGCCCTAGACTTCTGCTTTCAGACGTAGTTATTTATGAAGTTATTACCAGGACTGATAATAATCCAATGCAGAGCCAATAATATAATATAATACATTATTTAATATATATTATATATGTATATTTATATAGTCTTAAAGTTGCAACCGGCCCTTTGAGTGCAACCATAATGCTAATGTGGCCCGCGATGAAATTGAGTTTGACACCCCTGGCTTAGAGTATTGTGTTTTTTGAAATAAGTGAAAGATAACCATTTTTTGTATTTAAAAGTAATCAGTGCCAAATACGTAAGGGTAGTAACACGGATCTCAAAGGCACACATATAAACACATCACATTTAATAGTAAATAAGGTAGAATTTGCATTATTTTGTAGTATTAAACTCTATATTTATTGCGGCTGGATCACGGCTGTGTTACATAATGTAGAGTTTGATAGTAAATATGATTTAGCAATCTGACAATCTTCAAACATCAGTTTAAGTGTCACGTTTCCTCCAAGATCGATGGACTCTTATAGAGACATTCCTCATACACTATCTACTCAGTGGACAGGCTTTTCATTTCCAATCTCACTATAACCTCTGTCCTCCATTTCACCTGCAACCTTCCCTCAAGATAAGTTTGGATTTATTAGATCAAATCAACAGGAGAGAGTAGCTGTCACTTGAATTTACCTCGGGCTGTTTCAACACATTTGATTCACTTTGTGCGCAGTATAGATTCAATAAATCAATGAGAAGATCTGTTTATCTACCACTCACACAGTGGCTCTGTCAGTCTTGCATGGCACAGATGTGGAGTCGAAGGTTGGGAGGTAATCCTTTACAGAGTCTATTTCACATGTACCTCTCGTCAAAATGTCAGGTTATCAGTGATGGCCTCCAAAATAAATTGTAGGAGCAATATGTTAAAATGTATAATGTGTGTATATATATATATATATTTGAACATTGTAATTATTTGTTATTAGTTATATATTTTATTTAAACCAGCCGTTGACGTTATAGCCGACTGCTGGTAATGAGAAGTTAGAAGGAGAAAAGAAACACGGAGCAATATCGTTTTTTGACCTTTGAAAATATGTGTTTGTACTGATACCTTTTGTTTAAGTAAAGAGTCAACCAAACTTACCTGAGACGTTTTTTTGTCAAGCTGATTGCTACATGTGGATATATACATTTTTGGATTAGACGGAACTACATAAATAATGAATAATATACTTAATGCCAATGTGCACACCTCTGATCAGCTGGAGGGGAGCAGGGAGATAGAGGGAGGGAAATAAATGCTACAAATTAAAATGCTTTTGCCCTTGTGGTGACTCCATTAAGGAGCTTAGTGAGCCGAGAATTCACAATGCCAGAGAGAGATGGTATCGCACTGAATTGGAAAACGCAAAAACATGTACATGTATGCACACTCGCACACCATGCAACAAAACACAGTGCCCACAGTGAGGGAAGACTGTTTTAAAACGAACTGAAATAAGACATCAAATTACTGTTTAAGATGAATTAGTTCCAGACAGGGATAAAAAGATTATGAAGTCACCAAAAACCTCAGAGTGGCTCGGACATCTCGGCCTTAAATTAAACGAGAAACCTGCCAGTGCCGAGGAAAGGGAGCGCGAAAGGAGCACCAGCCATGGAGGAAAATCTCATCACAGAGAATGAATTATATAATAGCTTCCACACGCAAACCCCCTGCTATAATCTGCGGCTGGGCCAAGGGAGGATTCTTGCATTAGGTTTTTTTTTTTGTTGTTAATGCCATCGAATAGATTTAGATTATCAAACGCCACACAGCAAACCCCCCACCTGCTTTTTCTCTCCTCTCTAGAGCATCCTTATTTCTTTTTTTCTTTCCTGCATTTGCACTCCCAGGTTATATGACCCCTTTCTCTGCTAGAATATCTCATGAACATGCCTAGTTTCCTCTATATTCTCTGCAAAAATACTCACAAGAGGCATTTCAATTGCCTGTGGCTTCGCAGTTAAATGTGAAAAACCACATCAAAGGTCATCTAATGAACGCTCTAATTGTCTCCACACTCACATATTGATTTGTTAAATAATGTATTCACCAATCAATAGAAAAGTCATTGATACAAATGTGGAGTTTTCAATAAAGAGGACATATCTGCTCATTTCAGGTTCATATTAGTATTAGTGTCTCTACTGGACATGTCTCCAAGCTTTAATGTTCCAAAAGCTCTTTATTTTTCTCATACTGCCTGTGCTGCAGCACCTCTTTTCACCCTCTGTCTGAAACTAGAGCCCAGTCTGCTCTGATTGGTTAGTGGCCGCTCTGTTGTGATTGGTCGACCGCTTAAGATGTCCCGCCCCTTAGCCTATCAAGTACAATGTGTTGGAGCTTTAGCCAATAATATAACACACGGATGTTATACGTTGCAGACCATTTACTGTACATGAACAAAAACCTATTTCAGTCAGACAACTCACGTGTTTCTTTAACATGTTTATTAGAAGCAGCATGTAGTTGAGTTTGGCGTCTAGGCTCGGGCCTCATCACTCCACAGATATACATAGCACGATGAGTGATGATTAAATAACTAACCCCCCGAGCCTACAGGTGGAAGCTGGGGTGGAAGCTGGGGTGGTGGTGGGGCAGGCAAGCAGCAGCGACGTGGAAGTAGCTGCAGCAATAGCAGCAGCAAGCAAAGCATAGAGAGAGATCTGGCAGGTTAAATAGAGCGGTATATTAAGGGGACTCTGTTTGGTTGGTTGTAGAGTGGCAAGGGGCGTTATGTATGAATGCAGCATAAGTGCTCGAGTTGACTGCCTGAACTAGCTCGCAGGCTTCGCCCCATATAACAAGGAAAGGGAAAACCCCAAAAAGCACAACAGGGCCTCTTTGTGGCTTCCCACTAAAAAGTTAAACACCACATCAAAGTAAATGTAATGCAGGCTCTAATTGTCTCTGCAGACTCACACATTGATAGCCTATCAAGTCCAATGTGTTTGAGTGCTGGTCAATAGGAGAACGAGTATTACATTCTGATGTCACTATGTTCAGGAAGAAAGAAAGGAGTCCAATGGAGGTGTTTCAGGCAGGGGGGGTTGGGACTGGGAGAGAAACTCCCTCTGGAGGGATCACAGGGATTTTAGCCTTTGAAGACCAATTGTCTCAGCAGACTCACACATTGATTAGTTGAATCATTTATTGACCAATCCACAGAAAAATCATTGCTAAAAATGTGGAGTTTTAAATAAAGCTGGCTGCAGCTTTTTCAAATCTGATTGTCTTTTGTGTTTGGTATTTGGTAATTGTAAGAAGAAACACCCAATTTGAATTTCTTTTTAACATTTTCTCCCCATTTGTAGATAAAGTTATATAAATTCAGAGAAATGAACCAACCATCAGCTCAGCCCTATGTTGTATAAATATGCTTCAAACATGGCAGACATATATTATCACGTAATATCACATTTCGCACCCAGCAGACTGTGTTTGTTGCTGCCTTTGACTAATATGTTATCACACAGGCGGTGGTAATTATGCAAAAACATAATGCCAACACAAGTCCATAGCGCCTCTTCTCCTCCAGCAATTGTCCCTCCCGACCTGCCGTCTTTCTTTCTTTCTTTGTCTTCCTCTCACTATCTGACACTGAGTGGGTGTTTGTCGTATCCAAAGCTGTCGTTGCAGGCGTGAAGTTAATTGTTTAAAATTAAATGTGTACAGTGATGTGAAATATAATCATAGTGTGCTTCTGCCATTCTGCCTTCTCTGCAAGCATACACACACACACACACACACACACACACACACACACACACACACACACACACACACACAATGGTGGTGCTGCTCCAGCAGTCTGCATTATTAAACTTCGAGGGAAATTGAAATGCCTCTCTCACTGCGGCTCCCTTCATATTATCCGAGAGCTTTTTCAACGTCAGCCTCTTTTAATGAAAACTTCAACGCTGTTTACATTTAGGATCAGGTGTTTAAAAATAGAGGTAATGTGGGAGTTGTGTGTGGATCCGTGGGCAGAGATGAAGATGAGTTTTGGGGCTTATTGAGGCAAATGTATGAAAAGAGTACACACTTGTGGTGAGGCAGTTTTAATCATTGATGTTTTTCATTGAGATGTGTTGGAGATGGGCACAAGGTGGATTAGAAAAGCACAAAATGTGTGGACAAAGGAGAAGAAAACAAACTGTGGGAATATAATGAGGAAGAGGAGGCAGAAGGACGGGAGTAATTGGCCAGGGATCGATAAGGAGCGTCAGATTTTGGAGAGATTCGAGGATAAAAAGAAGAAGGAGTAAGAGGAGTGGTTACTTTACCCAGAAACCCAACACAATCCCCCCACACACCCCCCACCCTACCCTACCTCGTTTCCAAGCCTCTCATCTTGCCTCCCTCTCTCTCCCTTCAATCTCCCCCTCTGCTGGTTACCACGGCAACAGGCGAGGGGGCAGAAAAAGTGAGATGAAGAGTGAGAGCGAGGCAGAAAGTGTGCTGAGTATCGGAGCTGAAGTCAAGTGAAGACCAAGTGTTACTGCAGATGTGTTGCACCCGGTTAGATGAGGTGCTTCAGAGCTTGTTTACTTTCTGTTAAAAAATCCTAAACAACACTTTTTTTTTTTGGTGTGTTGAAGTTTCTGGAAAGATAATGCGGTGAACAAAACCAGAATGTATTGGATAGATTTTAGAGAAGAGGAACTCTACTGTTGTTCAAAAGCCTTACATTTCAAAACATATTTCTCAAGATAGCTTAAAGAGAACATCATGCTCATTTTCTGGTTTCTATTGTATACTATTCCTCTACTGTGACATGTTTCCATGCTTTAATGTTCAAAAAGCTCATTATGTGTTAACCTTTACATGCACAAAAACCTTATAACACACTACAGGAAAGGTAAAGCATATCAGAGCTTCTTTAAGACACTTTCACATTGGTTTCATTTATGGGCCTGTGCAGTATTTGGCTTGAAACCAGGACACGGCTAGCTTAGCTTAGCACAAAGCCTGGTATAGGATGGAATCAGCTACCTTGGTTCTCCAAAATTACAATATCCAGCACCTAAAACCCCCAAAAGCATAAAAAGGCCTTCTTTAAAAGTGTGTTTTCAGTATGTTGAATTTGAAAGGATGATCAGTGAGAAGCTCCCGGCGCTGTCTGCAGTCCGTGTAAACAAGTCCAATGTTGTGGCTGACCTGCTAATCTTCACCTTTAGCCTCCATCAATACCTGTTCCCTCGCTGCTAAGCTCTGCCTTTTCTCTGCACACCTCCCTTCCCCCTCTTCCTATGATTCGATAGATACCTGCTGCTGCTCATTACATCTCTGACCTGCATCTCTCTCTGTTTGATCCTCCAGCTTCACCTCCTCTGATCTGTATGCCGCTCACTTAGCCTGATAATCAGACTGTTTCACTCTCAAGTCAGGGGTCTCTTTCAGCACATCGGAACAGAGCATGATGGGATTGTGATCACAATGTGAGCCAGACGAGCTCGTAAAGAGGTAGTAGCTAACGTGACGTAATGTCATTATTGCATTGTCTTGTTATGTCAAGAACTGTAGCTATTGTCTAAGTGGCAATAACGCCTTTGAATCCTTAAAGCAATTAAAGGATTACCACAGTGACGATCAGGCATCTCTCTCTTAAAATGACTCTCAGGATTGTAATTATTGGACCCATCGCCACATGAAGAAGTACAAAATGAAGAAGGAAGGTTTGTTGGTGGTCAAGGTGACACATATTACTTGAGCCTCTAACTTTAATCATATCCAAAAATAAGCTTGTTAGCATGCAAGTGGAGAATATACATAACATAGGTTAATCTAGAAAATGTTAAATGAACAAAAACAAAAAAACATTTTACTGTAATTTCCAAGAATATGAGAGTTTTTTACTGTTAATGTACAATTTTTATCTCGTAAAGAATCTGATGTTTTCGTTCTATAATGGAACCCCAGTCTTTTTTAACCTCGCCCCAAAATGCTGTCCTTTACAAGACTAACTTTACAGGAAAAATCCTTGTTTTTGCCAGTTTTAGATTAGGAGATCGAAGCTGGAGACAGTAGATAGATACCTTACTTTAAAGGGGACCTATCATGCAAAATGCACTTGTTGATGTCTTTTATACATAAACATGTGCCCCGGTGTGTCGGGGAACTCACGCAGCGTCAGAAAATAAAACCCTCTCTCTTTTCCTCCGTACCCAAATCTCTAAAAAAGGGGCTACAACGGAGCTGATCCAGATTTGCGTCCGATATGACGTAATATCGGAAATGTGGACCCACGGTCCTATCAGAAACGTTGCTATCAGAAACAATGCCCGACTGTTTTGGACGTAATATGGTCGGTGTTTACATTAGCATCGCTAACACTCAGAGCTAACCTGTACTGCACAGAGCATGTGTGTGAAGAAGCAGGAAATAAAAAGGAACTCACCTTGTGGTATAACCGGCAAGAGAGAAAGCCTTTGAGCTCCATACTGTTTCAGAAATAATCCTTGATAATCAATGATATGGTGTTTCATCACCGCAGTATTTAGTTTAGACAGTAGCTGCCGGGTCCCGCATGAGCTCAGCCCCCTCCCTTTTTTATTTTTTATCAATTCTTTATACCCAAAATCAGCACTTTTGAAACAGGAAGTGAAATAGAGGGATATGAGGCATGGCTAGAATGGGTGATCTGTTTGGTATTTTGAGCAAAACACTTCATAGACATGTTTTTTATATATTTTTATATATCTGAGACCTATGCTATTGCCTAAAAATAGCATGATAGGTGACCTTTAACATAGAGACTGTAAACAGGGGAAACTGTTAAATTATATAACTGGCTAATTAGTGAGCTTCAGAGATTCTGCTGAGCTGTCTTTTTTTTCCACATTTGGATGAAGCTCACAGTTTTCTAGGCTTAAATTAGTATTTGTATTTCTATTCTTCTAACAGGAGGTAATCAAACATAAACCATGTGCCAACAAGCCACATGTCGGACAAAGAGTGTGTGTGTGTGTGTGTGTGTGTGTGTGTGTGTGTGTGTGTGTGTGTGTGTGTGTGTGTGTGTGTTGTGGTGGGGGGGGGGGGGGGGGAATGCAGGACATGTTACTGTGATGATAAGAGGTTGTTTAGATATCAATATATTGTTCTAACCCTTAAAAATAAACATTTCCTACTGAAACTAGCTTATAAATATTAATAAAAATGCTTATTTGTAGGTCATTACACAAACTATGCAAATAAAGAACTCAAATATAGGTTTAATGTTAAATAGAAATTGTGTTCCCTTTATTTTCATTTCTTCTCTTTGAAAAAAAAACTTTTACATACTTAATTGTATTGTGTATTGAGTGTTACATAGCAATGTTACACAACAAATCATATTCACCTCCATGAGTGATTGAAAAAAACACTCAAATGTCAAAAAAAAACTCTCTGGGAATCGCCCTCCACCGGCTACACCGATAGGTAAAACATTTATTAGTTGATTGATTGACATCTGACACAGCTAACGGAGATTGCTTTCTCTTGTTTTCTAAACAGCATTGAATAAAAGCCAAGTATTAGATGGGCGACTGTCAAAAAAATGGACATCGGCAGAGGTGGGAAGTAGTGGAGTGCAAATACTTCGTTAATGTACTTAAGTACATGTTTCTGGTATCAGTACTTTACTCCACTACTTATCTTTCTGACGACTTTTTACTTTTACTTCTTACATTTTGAACACAAATACCTGCACTTTCTACTTCTTACATTTTCCAAACAGGCTGGTTCCTTTAGTTTGAATGTGTGTTTGGTGGCGTGATCATTATTATTTAGAGTCAATGCGTGCCTCTTGATTTGAACACGATCCGTGTATCCATCATTTCCTGGTCTTCTCTAAAGAAGAGGGACCAATGAAAACGTTGTCATGTTGCCGTTGTTCAGCATGGAAACATTCATTAGCTAACAATGACATTATTGTTCTATTAATATAAAGGGAGGTCAGGTACTCTTTAAAACAGCTGGTAGTTATGGGTACTTTTTACTTAAGTACATTTCAAAGCCTCTTTACTTTGACTTGAGTAAAGAAGTTTAGTCAGTACTTCTACTTTTACCAGAGTATTTTTAAACACGAGTATCTGTACTTCTACTCGAGTAAAGGATGTGTGTACTTTTGCCAGCTCTGGACATCGGCTCTAATTTGTAGGACATGTGATAAAAATGCTGTGCAGTAGTGTTAGTGGTTTGGGAAAATCCCTCCTCTGTTTATCCGTTTCTTTTTTTAACTATAACCTTTATCCTGACTTTCCCTTATTTCCGCCCTGAATATGTTGACCTTCTGTCTCTCCTGAGTGTCTTAATGGTGCCAGGTGGTAACCCAAATTAAGAACACCGGCAGCTCTGACAAACCTAATCCCGTCACATCAAATATGGATGGACACTCGTCATCATGCTCTCTCTCCGTTTCTCTTTCTCTCCGTCTGTGTTCCTCTGCCAACATTTATCAATAGCTCGTAGTTCACGGCGGGTCACCTGGCATGCAGCTGTATCCAACCTCCCACAGGAGCCCTCACACACACATTACTTCGCACACACACACACACACACACACACGGGGGGAATTGTTCCGGTGCTTTAGGCCAGTGACAGAAGGAGTGAGGGGGCTGCACTCTCCCCTGCTGACAGACCTTTTTTATCCACAACACACACACATGTACACGCTCACAAATGCTATGAAAAAAATATACACAGATTTACACAGAATCAGAGCATGAAATCTCTAAGTACACCTCTCCATGCATGTCCGCACACACACACATTTTAATCATACACACAAACACTCTCTTCCAGCTGTTGCATGGCGTGACAAAGCCGATTGTGTCCGACATGGCCGAGTGTTATTTCCATCTACTCACGAGAAGATGAAGATGAATTCGTACGAAGCACTGCTGATGGTTTTACCTTCGTCCTGCCTCTGAGTCGTTGAGTTTTGAGCAGGTGGCTCAGAGGTCGACTTTGATTAAGTGACAGATGAACATGTGTAGGAGTCGAGTTTATGCAAAGCAACTTATAATATATAATCCCAGGAGGATAGATTTGACGTATATGCATGTAACCTCCCTTTCAAACACACACACACACACACACCACACACACACACACACACACACACACACACACACACACACTGCAATCCTGAACTTACATAGACATTAAACAGACTTTACACTGCCATCTCCAGAGAACAAGTAAGGGACGTCCAGCTCTTACGTTAAATTGATTGGACTTTTTTCTGCAGATAGATACGACTGCTCTTAGTCGATGAGTCTCTTTAGCAACGGTCTGTTTTCCTTAGCAATAGTCTGAATTAACAACCATTGGAATGTCCAAATTGACCAATAAGAATCGAGTATTCAACTAAGCCGTGTAATAAAGTCAGTGAAATGCTCAGTTTCTGGAGAATTCAGAGTGAGCATTTTCATGGCACCCGTGCAAAAAGAGAAAAATGCAAACATCTGAAGAAAAAGGGTCTTTTACGCTAACACGGCCACGAAAATGACTTCGGCAAAAACCAACGACAGAATCGTCAGAGAAATTCAGAGTCTGGGTTGTTCAAAAAAGCCAGTTCAAAAATGTTGACGTGTCTAAAGGACCACGGTGTAATCTACGTTTTGTGAAACCTCCTGGACCTCAGTTCAAAAAAAAAGTGCAAGTCTATTAACACCAGTACTGTAGTTACTTTACTTTAGTTTTTACATTTCATGCAATCTAATACTTGAACTCCACAACTCTGTACTTTTTATTCCACTACAATAACTCAACACCTGTGGTAAGTGGTGACTTTTCGCTGTAAAGAAACGCTAGGCTCAGATACTTCTTCCAACACTTAGTACATTTTAGTTAAGAAGCATTATTTATTTACCTTACAAGTATAATGTTTCCTTACAAGTACATATAGTAATATATCTTTACTTTTATAGTCTTCACTCAGAAAAAAGCAATGGAAGATATTTGTCTTTGCCTTTTGTGTCAGGTCATAGTCCTATACAAGAAAGATAAAAGTTCCCTTTATATTTACAAATACAAGCTTTTTTTTTCAATACATGTATAACTTTCTGCTGAAATTCCTGCTCTCATTGAATGTATATTTATTTAGCAGTGATGAGTTGGTCTGTGGCAGTCCCTCCCTTTTATGCAATAGTCTTTGTGTGTAATCCTGCTTCTGTAATCTTCTAAAATGGATATCTAATAATAGCATATTCTAATACAGTTCACTTATCTATCCATCTGTCTCTCTCTCACACACACACACACACACACACACACACACACACACACAAAGGTATGTTAGTCGCGTGATGATGAATGTGAACTGACGGGCTCTGGAGATTAATTGATGACGATCACAGCCCTTCTGAGGCAAACACTAATTCTCATATAGCTAGACAATCACATGCAAAGACACATTGTACGTGATATTCTAAGGGGCGGGACATCTCTAAGCGGTTGACCAATCACAACAGAGCCGGCCAGCTAACCAATCATAAGCAGAATAGGGCCCTGATATATAGATTATTCAGCCTGACTAATGACTATAAAAGGATATATTTGTTTGTATTTTTAAACAACTCATAAAGCATAGATTGATCCAGAGGTTAAGCGTATCAAATACAAATAAATAATAAATAATCCTGTGCACTGGTGCCTACAGTAATTGCGCTCTAAGGGTCTCCATGACGATAATAACTGTGGCAGTTACCTTGGCAACAAACAAGGCCCATTGAAGTCAAATTGGAGGCCGGATGTTAAAAATAGACTTTCTAAAAATTCTCTCCGAGAGATCGTTCACAACTGCTCGTCGGCCAGGAACAAAAAAAAAAATGTAAAAAGGGAAACTGACAGGAGTGGTCACCATGGCAACAGACCAACCACTGTGCACATATTATTATTTATCTTTTTTTTAGGTTGTAGGTTGTGATTCATTTTCAAAGGTTTTATTTGTCATATGCACAAAGCTACAGTGTAGAAATGGCAATGAAATCATTCTGACCTCAATGCAACATATATAATAAAATACAAAATAAAAAATAGTGCAAAAAGTCTATATACATGGAAATAGAATATGATATGTACAAGAACAGAGTGAAATTGAATAATGTAAATTAAAGTACCCCTATTATACTGTTTTTCATCAATATATTATAGGTCTCAGATATATACAGAACCTCTGATTGGCTGAAATACCAAACAGATCATTGCAGCATCCCATAATCCCCTCTGTTTCAGCCCTGTTTCAAAAGTGCTGATTCTCTGTCTGTTACTTTAGATGAAAATAAGGAGCCCCTCCCCACGCCCCTCTGAGAGAGATTTGGTTACAAAGAACACAATGGTGCTCTAGGAGGAGATTCAGGTGATAAGGTGGGTGGGGGGGTTACCTTGGTTGGTGATTGGCTAATGGTTACACAAGCCAAAACATCGTTATGACATCATAAAGTGGCCAAAATCTGATCAGCTCATTTCCAGACAGGTTTTTATATAAATGGATCAGGACAAAAAGAGGGGGGGTCTTTGTTCCTGAGACTTTCAGAGTCTCTTTAAACAGAGGGGACACATGTTGATGTAGAAAAGACATGAAAAAGTGGATTTTGCACAATAGGTGACCTTTAAGACAACATTAAATACGGTTGGTATTTGCAGTAAAGAGAAAGAGCAGCAGTAGGACATGAGGAAGGGAGAAGTTGATGGGCGGGGGAAAGCAGGAGGGGGTCAACGGAGGGGAAATGATGGCCGTAATCCGGATTAAAACGGTCGGTTTTGGAAAATCCCGAGTTAGGGCCGCCGCGTTCGTGCCAGCTCCCCACCCACCGCCGCTCTGCCGGCCAAAAACCAGCCCAAATCAGCCGCTCTGGCACATGCAGGGAGCCTCCATGACTCACAGCAGACAGCAGGAACATCCCGAACACACTCTTTATTTCTGTCACTCGCACCCATTGTATCACAGAAAGCAATGGTCAGTTGAAAGTAATGTGCAATAGTTTGACTTAATTGTGTCTTACTTCGCATGCAGCAGCTTCATAACTGTCAATAAATAATTATCTTCATCCCATTAACCTCCGAGACGTAGGGGAGTAAAAGTATAACATAGCATTACGAGCATCTGAAAAGGAATGCAAAATACTACAGTGAGTTACAAGTATTTAAAATGAGTACTACGTAAGTAATAATCTTTTTTTTTGTTCTACTCTGTTTCTACTTGCACTACTTTATTGTTGTCTGTCTTATAGGAGTCAGGAATGTGAGAGTTGGGATTTCTGATGTATGATTTATTGGGTTTTTTGGCATTGTTATTATATTATCACTTATTATTTCTGCATCAATTATGGGCGGGATCAGTATGGGTCCCATCAGTGGCGGACTGGCCATCGGGACGTTCGGGACGAACCCCGATGGGCCGGTGTTGTGTCAAATTATGCACCCCTGTCGTGAAATGCACCCCTTGACACGGGAACGCGCATTTGAACGTATGGTCCGCTATTCTATGTTGTCTTTTTGATGGTTGGGTTGTCGAATCCTGGATTTTGCATTCATTCGTCACTTATTTTTCAGTTAATTTTTATTTAATATATGTTTTTATTTAATTGTGACGTCCTGTCTGTATACTTGTGCTTGTACTTGTGCTTTACAATGTATTGTTTATTTTTACATCAAGTGCTTGAGGGTGGGATTAATAGAAACATTTTTATTTTGGGGGTGCTTTTTATGAACATCCTGGTTGCCACGATATGCACCCCTTGCTATCTCTGACAATAAACGTGTCACATACATGAAACTTGCTCCATTTATTGGTACTAGTCCTACAACTATACCCTCCAAAGTGCTTGAGGGTGGGATTAATAGAAGCATCTTTTTTGGGGGGATGCTTTTTACGGCAGGCCCATTTCACGACGGGGTGCATAATTTGACACAACACCGGTACTGAAGTGGGCCGGTCGGACGTGTTACTAGCGGTATTTACTTGCGGTACCGAGGTGGGCCGGTCGGATAAGTCACTAGCACCCCCCCCGTTGACAATTTACTAGCGGTATTTACTTGCGGTACCGAGGTGGGCCGGCGGTACCGAAGTGGGCCGGTCGAGAGTCCCGGGCTGATTTTTTGTCCCAGTCCGCCCCTGGGTCACATGGATATGGGCGACATTCATTGTTAAGATAATCAGCTGTTCACCTGTTTGAGGCGTGTATGGACGAGATGGTGAAGGGTCGCTGTATTTCTTGTTGACTGTAACTGTGTCACACCTTGATTATTTAGGAAATATGATTGTGGACGTTATAATAACTTGATTATCTTTATTAAAGCAAGATTTGTTCAACGCATTTTTGGATACATATCAAGAGTGAGCAGTGTAGGAATCACAAAAAAGACATTAAAGACATTACATTGAACTTTGAGAAGCTGGGGTGGACATTTTTCACCTCTTATTAATCGGATAAGAAATAATCGGTAGAATTGTTGATAATTGAAATGATTGTAACTTGCAGCCTTAATGCTGATGTACTTTAATGTAATGTGTCATACAGAACATGTTTAATCTTATTTTCTACTTTTCTTACTTTCTTGCTCATTATATTTCACTTTATCTGAGTTCATAAATTCATTATAAAGTGTTTCTACCACAGCAAACGAGACGAGCCAGTTGTCATGGAAATGTTCAGCAAATGTCAAAATTACCATTTTCCGAAAGCATATTTTACTTTAATTGGAGGTGGGGGTCACTGTGGCATCAAGTTGTAATTATAGACTAATGGAAAAAGTAAGTTTGCTAACATTAGTCATCATGAGTTACTGGCCATACTATATCAAGTAAGGCTGTAGCAGCCAAATCCCTGAATGTGATGAATTGAGCACTGAACAGGACATTTTAAGGTGATCAAACATTACAATGAATTCAAACCCCATCAGTCTCTCAATCACAAGGTAGCCGCGACCTAAAGCAAACCTTGATTTATCATCTATTTTACTCTAAATATACAAAATGGACATGATGCTGTATTGAATAAGACATGAATAATAGCGATAGAGACTGTTGGGGAATAATTCGCTTAGGTATTCAACCTCTGACACAGTTCATCATGTTCTCTTTTCACTGTCTCCTTTCCCATGGCATAGGTCTACGGCAGGGGTGTCAAACTCAAATACACAGTGGGCCAAATAAAAAAAAATGGGTACTAGTCGAGGGCCGGACTGGTTCAATGTTTATTGCAAAACTTATTGAAATGAACTTATTGCACATATTAAACCTGGAACTAACAAAGCTTAAATGATTGCCTATAAAAACAACATTAAACATTAAATAATCAGTTGTATTCATTTCTTATGGCTCTATCTGCAGCTTTTCCAGAGTCATTTCTTATCATTACATTTCTCCACCGGCCAACAACAGCTTCAAAAAAACTATTTCCCTCAAAGAAAAAACCAAACATGCCCTGTTGTCGCAAGAAACAAGTGCAGAAGGAAACATCCATTGAAACTCAGTGTGCTGCTCTGTGATGCTAGTTCAAGCCAGACACTTGGCATCTCATCTTGGGTGCAAGTTCATCAATGTTTGGGGTCAGGCTTTGAGCTGAGGAAACCCTCAGGATGGAGTGAAGGTGTGCGTGCAATATACCGGCGGGCCAGATCTAATAGTAATTACAAATGATCTTGCGGGCCGAAATTAAATCCACCACGGGCCTGATTTGGCCCCCGGGCCTTGAGTTTGATGCATGTGGTCTACGGCCTTGGGTATTGCTGCTATCTCTCTTAAGGAGGGGCAGCTTGGGTGCATTGTTGTTGCCAGCTTATGACCGAGCACAAGTTGACATGAGATAGTTTATTGTTCAGGGACATCTAGAAGCCCTTCTTTTATCTGGAACGTAGGTCCCCTGGCGCACATTCTTTTCTATGGACGACAGCTCTAGTTAGTCAGGGTCCATATTTGTTTAGTCTCGCTGATGAAGAATGTTGATTATTACACTCTGAACTAGTTAAAACCTGGAACTACAGAAGAGTTCTTCAGAATTGATTGTGGCATCTCTACCCTGTGGTCAACTGTGACCCGTGACATGTCTTGTGAATTCTCCGGCCGAAGCTCCAAATAAACCGTCAGTGTTTGCCATCAAAGCTCCAGCTCTCCTCGTGTCTCTGAGTCCTGACTCCAATTGCTTCAGAAGTTTCCCCCACAGAGACCATGAAGTTGTCAGGAAGATGTAAGGCACATGTGTCAAACTCAAGGCCCGGGGGCCAAATCCGGCCCTTGGTGGATTTAATTTCGGCCCACAGGATCATTTCTAATTACTATTAGATCTGGCCCGCCAGTATATTGCACGCACACCTTCACTCAATCCTGAGGGTTTCCTCCGCTCAGAGCCTGACCCCAAACATTGATGAACTTGCACCCAAGATGAGATGCCAAGTATCTGGCTTGAACTAGCATCACAGAGCAGCACAGTGAGTTTCAATGGATGTTTCCTTCTGCACTTTCTTTCTTGAGACAACAGGGCATGTTTGGTTTTTTCTTTGAAGGGGAATTGTTTTTTTGAAGCTGTTGTTGGCCTGTGGAAAAATGTAATCATAAGAAATGACTCTGGAAAAGCTGCAGATAGAGCCATAAGAAATGAATGCAACTGATTATTTAATGTTTAATGTTGTTTTTATAGGCAATCATTTAAGCTTTGTTAGTTCCAAGTTTAATATGTGCAATAAGTTCATTTCAATAAGTTCTGCAATAAACATTGAACCAGTCCGGCCCTCGACTAGTAACGACTTTTTAATTTTGGCCCACTGTGTGTTTGAGTTTGACACCCCTGATGTAATGTGAGGTAATAATCAAGTGAGAAGTTGGGTCATTTTCTAATAGAGTTTCTATATAATTATCATGTACAATGTGTTGGAGCGCTAGCCAATAGAAGCGTGAGTGTTCCATAGTGATGTCACTATTGCAGATTTACATGCACAAAAACCTATACGACACACTACAGGAAAGGGAAAACAGCTCAAAACATATCATGGCCTCTTTAAGGCAGTTCCACATTGTTTTGCTGTTTGGACCTGTGTTTGATTTGCTTTTTGAACACATGAAACACTTGAATGACACGGTTAGCTTAGCTTAGCAGAAAGACTTAGAAAAAGAATGAAACAGCTACATTGGTTTTGTCCAAAGGAAACAAAATCCAGCACCTCTAAAGTCTGCTAATGAACATGTTACATCTCAATAGTTTGTTCTGCACCAAAGGTTGTAAGGGTTGTTGAGGTTTAGGGTTTCTATGTGAGGTTTATCTATTCAATATGACAAGAATGCAGCATTATATTGTGATACTGAGATTCATCTTCCCCCAGTAAAAATCCGCCACAACTCCCCCATGATTCTGTAATCCAAACGGCCGTTAGCTTATTCATAATTGGCTAACAGAGTTGTGTGAATGCAGCATATTGCCGAGAGTCAAATGCAGCTCGACTTCACTGCTTAATTGAAACAAATGTGGGATCGTGACTGTGCGCATGTGTGTGCGTGTGTGCGTGTGTGCGTGTGCGTGTGTTTGTGTGTGTGTGTGTGTGTGGAGAGAGGTGCGAATGTATTGTCACACTCTATGCAAAGTGGAGGGCTGTGACGGCTCTGGCAGTATGTGTGAAAAAGCCTGTCTGTGTGTATATTTTCTGCCTCTGAGTGATGACTAAATATATTAACCACGCTGCAAGTTTGCTTACGCACATGTTTGTGTATTTGGATGACCATCTGGTAAAGGAGTAAGTGTGTGTGTGTGTGTGTGTGTGTGTGTGTGTGTGTGTGTGTGTGTGTGTGTGTGTGTGTGTGTGTGTGTGTTGGGGGGCAGTGAATCAGATTACAGTATGCCGGTCCTGGTGGAGATGCCGTGTGCTTTAGCAAGGTGTGACTGTGTGCACTCACGATTTTTTATTCATGTTGAGTCAATCACACTGTGAACAAGCTGATACTGCCTCTGAGGAACATTCGTCACAAACACTCTGAGAGATGAGTGTACTGCCGGCTAAGTGACTCTTGCAGCCTCAGTTTGTTCATTAGAGACCACATTAAAGTGTGAAGATGCAGCCGATGATGGGATCATGGGTTTGAGAGGGGGGGAAGGAGGTGAAAACAATGCCAACAGAGCGTGCTTTTCATCTTCAAACAATGAGATGGAGGCAGATAAAGTGAGAAGGCTGAGGGAGAAAGAGCAAAGGAGATCCATGGAGATATGAAAAGGAGCGCTTTTTATCAGCCGACAAACATACTGATCATTCAAACAAAACGAGGATGTCAACTTTAAGATGCCAACATTAAAATTCTTTTAGTCATGTGCAATAAAAGCAGATTTTATAAATAAACCACAAGCTTACACAAATAGACCCAACTGGGAAAACTTCAAGAGCCGGCAGCTTCACTTTGTACACAACAAAGATCAAAGTTGGCAATTAATTTTTATTTTATCCCTCATATTTTATGTAGTTTTGTTTATATCTTACCGCATAAGAGAGTCAGATATTTCAGTCTCGCTGTGTTTTGTTAACATTTGTTAAAACAACATCTGCCATAGGAGTCTTTGCTGCACTGGTATCTGATCTAAAAATGACTCAAAGACTATTATTATTTATGTGTGCCCTTTAAATTCATGTCTACTTACTCTAAAGTTATTTAAGTTCCTACCAGCTGTGGTTTTAGGGAGACAGTTGTTGTCTTTGTCACAGTGACTGGGTAAAAAAAGAAGAATGTAGAAACTAAGGCTGTGAGTAGTAAAAAAAATGACGTTTCATGTATTTTACTAACCACTAACGTCATGATGTGAAGGAGATTTCATAAAGACATAGGAAAAGATAGAATGAATCTCAGTGCACTTGGCTACAAATGTTTATTAAAGATGGGGTATGTAATTTATTTCAGAAACACTTTTTGTTATATTCCATGGAATGCTCTTCACATCCCGATAGCAATGAATACATTAAATGCTTTGACAATAAATCCATAAAAAAATGTCATCTGTGGAAGCCGTGGCGCTGTAAAAAGCACGACCAATCATCTGAGCCGGCCCGGCTAAAATAACTGGATGGCCTACCTGCCTGTCAGCCTTCCATCTGTGCACAAACTTATCTCGTGCCCTCATTGGTCATGTGTGTGTTGGAGGAGGGGCTCTGTAAGGAAGTGGCAGATTTTGTCCGGTTGTGTACTTTCAAATTCTAGCGCACTCGAGCTGGTTTCTCCAAAATTACCGACCCCACCTTCAAGCAACTGAAGTCAGTGACAAACGTAATAAAGATTCCTGTCCTAAAGTAATCACACTTCCGAAGAAGGATGTATTTAATTTATCCATATTGGGTACAATTCAACACGGTGAATGCTATTGGCGGCCAAATGGTGCGTAGCTTAAAATGTGGCTGCTGCAAGGGAATTTGGGACGCCATTATCTCCTTTCCTTTAGTGAAGGCTGTGTCAGTGTACCCTATATTAAAAGGAGATAAGAGAGGAAGCATGGAAGCACCTTAAGTTTGCATTTGGAGAAGTTGACCATCTCTTATCATGGATTTTTACAAGACAAGGCAAAAAGACTAAAGCCAAAAAAGACTATACCAACTTTCTCGTCACGTTGGTGTTGATCAAAGAATGTTTATCGAAAGAGAAACTGAATGACCTGCAGCACAATACACAACACTTTACCATTGATAATTCATAGTAAGACTTTACATCCTAAGGCCTTAGTTAGGAGATCTGACAACTCTGTAATAAAGCTGGCATTTAATATGTATGGAACTAATACTTCATTCACATAACTATTATACGCAGGCTTGGGGAGTAACGGGATTACATTATCAAGATACAGAAAAAAGGTAAATGTATTGTGTAATATTTAATCAGATGACTGTTACATTTCCAAAAAATTGAGATTACTAGCAGGTTATCAAAAACTTAAAAAGAGCATATATTGTTTGTTGGAAAAGGAAATGTTATCTCTTCTCTGCAAGCTGTAGTGTTCTGTAGTCTAATACTTTAAGTGTGAATCTATACGCCTCCTGCCTGAATCTGATTCATGGTTTTCACTTTCTTTACTTCATTTGCTCAGTTTTTAATTCAGTCGGTGACCCTTGTTCCTACAATAGTGTGTGTGAGCTTAACTGTGTGTATTAAACTTAAACGGAGCATTTTCTGTCAGCTCAGATTTAATTTTTGCTTCTTTAAACTGTAGTATGTGCTCATGTGTTTCATTGTTGGTGTTGGGGAATAATTTCCCCTGCATGTCCTCCTTCGCCCTCTGACGCAGCTGACCAACCTTGAGCAGCCGTTATCTCCCTTAAGGAGGGGCTGCCCTAGCAAGTTGTTGTTGTTACCAGTTTGTGACCGGGCGACTCTCGGTCAGAGATAGTTATTGTTGTGGGACACCTGGAACACATCCTTCTCGGGGTGTAGATGACCCCGAGCCATAAGCGACAACAAATGTGATTCAGTGTCCCTCAGCTGTTTAGTCTATCTATTGAAGAATGTTGATTATTACACTCTGAACTAGTTCAAACCTGGAGCTACAGGAGGGGTCTTCAGAATTGATTGTGGCATCTCAACCGTGTGGTCAGATCTTGGCTCTATGACATGTCTTGTGAATTCTCCGGCCGAAGCTCCAAATAAACCGTCAGTGTTTGACATCAAAGCTCCAGCTCTCCTCGTGTCTCTTTGAGTCCTGACTCTCCATTGCTACAGAAGTTTTCCCACAGTTGGTGTATAGGCTGCTGCTTGAATATGCTTCATGAAAGGCAGGTTTTCATATAGATAAAATCTCTGAGCCGAGGACACATTTTTTTATCCTAAATATCTTGGTTTCTTGAGGTAACTTCGTTCTGTTGTCTTACATAACAGCTGTATTTATTTGCATTGCATTTCATATTGAGGTAATCCAAAAGTAGAGCAAAGTAATTAAGTTACATTATTTTATATTGTGCTACTTAGGTTACAGGTTTAACAGTTAAAGGTAGGGTAGGTAAGAAAGGAGAAGCCAGCTCGAGTGCGCTAGAATTTGAAAGTACACAACCGGAAAAAATCTGCCTCTTCCTTCAGACTTCCTTACAGAGCCCCTCCTCCAACACACACGAACGCGCACATGACCAATGAGGGCACGAGATAAGTTTGTGCACAGATGGAAGGCTGACAGGCAGGTAGGCCATCCAGTTATTTTAGCCGGGCCGACTCAGATGATTGGTCGTGCTTTTTACAGCGCCACGGCTTCCACAGATGACATTTTTATTGTCAAAGCATTTAATGTATTTATTGCTATCGGGATGTTAAGAGCATTCCATGGAATATAACAACAAGTGTTTCTGAAGTGAATTACCTACCCCACCTTTAACTTGTCATTGATAACAGAATACATTTTATAGTAACCCTCCCAACCCTGATTATATGTAGTTTCAAGGCTTTTATCAAGGTTCAAGGCTTGTATTGGTCATGCGAAAATAGCTACAGTGTAGTTATGACGATGAAAATCTTAGGTCACAAGCTCCTCCAACGGTGCAACACAATAAAACAGAAAAACAGGAAAAATAGTGGAAGTAAAGACAAATAGTAAAATAGTGAAATAGTGCAATAAGAGTGAATATACAAGTGATTGGAATATGATATATTAGATAAATAATTTATAATATATCATATTCCAATCACTCATAGTTTGCATTACATAAAAGTATATTTACTATTTTCCTACGATGCTCACAGCTCGTGTCAAAAACAGGAAGGAATGTCTCTTGCTGAGATGTAAAACTTGCCTGAGATAAATAATGAATCCCATCAGTGTTGCCAAGATGTGGTAATGCCGAACAGGGACATGCTCTTCATGTTGCCATGTTCAAGTATTGATTTTCTGACAGCGTGCTGAACATCTCCCGGGTGATTTTCACCCCTCAGATGTCACATGAGATCACAGGTCCTTGAATGCATCAGCGGGGAAGATTTTTCAAAGCTTTCAACCATCAATCGTTTTCCTTTTCACAAAAAAAACGTAGCTTTTACTGAAAAGTTACAGAATATTTCCTGAAGAGATAAAATGTCTTTCGAACACCGTGTTCTAACCGAATGCAATTTCGGCATCAGCGACAAAATGAATATACATATAATGTTTTTCTTTCAGAACGTCCTAATTCGTCACGTCTTTGCATTACATTAATCACATTATGCGAACAAATCTAAGTTATTTTAATAATGTAAATCCTTAACATTTCACTGTATTTTTGCACATTTTTCTTCAACGCTTCCTCTTTGAAAATCTGTACAGCTCTCCACTTCCAATTCTAGTATTTGTCTCAGTTTCAATGTATTACATTTTTGTATATTCATATTTTTTAATTTGTTGTAATGGTTTTTAAATAGTACTATTTGTTTTGCACCTTTCTTCAACATATTCCTCTTACTGTGTTTATGTGTGCACCATTTACACCAAAAGCTAATTATTTGTTAACGTACTTGGGCAATAAACTCGATTCTGATTCTGAACCTGTTTGACTTTTGTCGGACGCCCTGTTTCTATTTATCGTTTTTCTCGCATTGAAAGCAGCGCAATGGACAAGAAACGTCTGATAAGTGACGTTGCAATGAGGAGATATCTTTTGTTTCACTTCAAAAACCTAATTGGTTCGAGGGAAAATGCCTAGGAGCTGAAAATTGCTACCAACAAAGTCATTTCCAGTATATCGGTGTAAAAATGTGTTTTCTGTAAAAAAAATTACATTAATAGGTAGAGAGCACAAATCCGCCCATCAAGTGGCTACGCTAGCTCCACAGCTAATAGCTACATGGTTAGTTTACATGATCCAGTGTGTACATGTTGAATGGTTCAGGGTTGTTTTTGTTGCAGGGTGTCTCTCTTGTGTTTAAGGTTATGTGCAGGTTAAGCTTACCCTCCAGTATCATTCTAACACGGACCTGCTCTGTCCTCCAGCTATGTGCTAACGCTAAACCTGTTAGCTTCACTGAGTCATGCTGCCAGAGACAGTTCCTCCTCGAGGCCCAGCAGGGTGAAATTCATCTGAACTCTGACCTCTGTTTAATTCTTTATTAATCTATATATAATATTATATATTAATCTCTTTAGTCATTCATCCCTTCTCTGTTCTCTTTGACCATCCATTGATGTAACCGTGGACAGTTGAGTACATTCATAAACGTATTAACTACATTTTTAAGGTCTTTTTATTTGACTTAAGTATTTCCGTTATTTGCTTTTTTGTACTTCTACTCCACAAAAATTCAGAGGCTTATATTGTATTTTTTACTACATTGATTTGCCAATTTTTGTTACATTAAAGATTCATATTTATATTAATAACACAAAAAGTGTCAACAAATAATACAGCAAGTATTTTTAGCCTAACATACACTTTATTGATCCCTTGGGGAAATTGAGCCAACAGTAAATATAGTCAAACAAATTATATTGAACATTTTTTATATTACTATGAAAAGGGCCATTGTGCAAAATTAATATTTTTAATTACGTGAGATATCTCCGCATTAGCAATAATTTCTGAAAAGTGACAATAATGGACACTTCCTCAACTGCCCCACAATGCATTGCAGCTCTTAAGATTGTGAAGGGGTTCATTGGGGTTCATTCATTTACTGTTGGATTACATATATATGAATGACAGCGAGTGACTTTAAGGTACGATTAAGAGGAAATATTCAATTGAGTGGAATAGATCATTTAGATTTTTTTTTCACAGATTCAGTTATTGGATGCAAAAAAAGACGTATTGCGGTAATTTTATCATTTAATTTCATTTATTTTGTACCCAGTAGTATTTACATAAGTCAAATTGAGTACGTGCCACTGTGAAAAAATGTACTATTGTTATATTTTTAAACATTTTTATGAATAAAATGTCTAAAGCAGGACTTTTATTTGTAGAGCAGTGAATATTTCTACACTGTGGTATTACTTTGTGTACTGAAACACAGGATAAAGATGGAGATTTATCTACCAACATAATGTCGGATAAACACACACACACACACACACACACACAAACACAAAACGCCAACGGATTCATTCACACCACGTCGACCCTGACCTTAGCATATGTGGACTGTGGGGATCAAGAGTGGTAGAATAAGCAGCTGAGCAACGAGAGAAAAGCCTAGGGGCATGAGGTGCAAGCAGAAAGAAATGAGAACACACGCTGCATAATTACATGCAGTTATTCTACATTTTCTCCCCCAGCAACAACTGTGCATCTCCAGCAGTCCCTATGGATGCTGGTTATAGTACTCCAGTCATGAAAGAGCGACGACAGAGCAGCTCTCTCCAGGGGCTCATTTCCAGGATTACTAGCAGCTATAATAGATCAATCCACCCACTATCAGTCCAAGGAGCATTGCCAGATGATGCGTTATCAGCAGGTGGATGCTGTGTATTTGTTATAAAAGTCTCAGATGAGGCAGGAAATTCATGCATCTGTCTCCCATTCATTTGATTCGTTACCCCCCAATGGAGAATGTGAGGTCATTTTAATACCCGCTTTTTTATGGCATTACGACCAACAGCATCCCGGGGGTCATTACATATGGATGGAAAAAGTGTGAAAGCAGAGACAGAGAGGGACAAAGTGAAAAGATGTCGGGAGGTTAGCGAGCGAGAGGGGAATCTGCCATAAGCGAGCCTCTTTCTCGCTTTCTTCTTCTTCTTCTTCTTCTTCTTCTTCTTCAATATGGCACACATTTGCCAGATAAGACGCATTCTGCACAAACAAAATCATGCATCACCTCCGTGGGGGTTGAGAGCGCTCCGCTGGGATTTGCTAAATAAAAGCACGATGATCTAAAGGTCATGTGACGACAGAGCTGTAACCTGTCGACAAACACAGGCACGCTGAGCCGCTTGTACACACTGCTCACTAACAAATATTGTTTCTGGCTTGGCGACTGTGCCAAAAAGAGTGCATGTGGCACACACACACACACACACACACACACACACACACACACACACACACGAGCTGAGGGCATCTACAGTAAGTGACAAAACCAAATTGACCCAGGGGAGCCGTGCTGAGCGAGGTGGTGTGTGTCAGAATGAGGTGTGAAGCTCCTGCAGAAACACACCTACACACACTTTATCTTCACCCCCTGTAAAGTGCAAAAGGCATGCATGGGATATATTCAACTGTTAAAGAACAGCTCAAATAACTGTATGCCAAAATGTGCACCTAGTGCTTCAAAGCCATTTTAAGGGTTCAGTACGCTTCAACAAAGTGCTTGTCGTATAAAGCAACAGCATCTGCAACCCCCTTTCACACAATGGAATTGGAGGGGGTGCGTATACGACAATTTCCTACTTTTCCAAAACAGATATTCCAACAATCAAAGCCACTCTATGCAGCGTTGGCAGATGGGAATAGATTTACTTTGTAGGGTTTCCCGTGGCTTTTAGAGTGGTGATTTCTAGAGCATGTTGTCATCACCCTTTGCACAATTCAGACGATGACTAAAATCGTATATAAAATAAATCTGAAATAATTTGTGAGAAATTGCATTGTATCACATACAATGCAATGGAGCACTAGCCAATAGATTTGCGAGGTGACGGCCAAAACGTCAGCCACCTGTACTTGAGGTGTTAGGGGAGGCTGTGGCTCAGTGGAATAGTGCGCTGAACTTTGAATCAGGGGGATAGCAAGTTCGAGTCCCACTGCAGTCAGCATGTCGTTGTGTCCCTGCGCAAGACACTTCACCCCAAATTGCTCCTGTGGGGATTGCCCACAGTACTGAATGTATGTAAGTCGCTTTGGATAAAAGCGTCTAACAAGTGACATGTAATGTAATGTGTAAATCACTGCTAATGTCTTTTAAAGAAAGATTTTGCCAGAATAAATATTTAGTCTGCTGCTCCACAATCATGGTTTATTTTATTTGGGCAGTAAAGTCAATGAGTACTTACAGCTTTTATCACTCGCTTAACATTCCAGTCGGTGCAACACATGACTTAATTTGTATTGTAAATGGACAGGGCTAAAGACTTTTTCATTAACTGGACTGTTTCCCATCGAGCTCCGCTTCCTAGTCCATTATTGGAGATCAATATCAGGGGGGTGGGAGGATGCACCTGCATGTTTAGCAGTCCAAATCTGATCAATGACAGCCAGCACAGTTGGTACAGTAGCCTATGGGAGTGGGAGAGACTGCATGAGTGATGTGTTGACAGTAGTTAGGTAGAGAGTGCTTGATCAGAGGCTGTGTGTACCAACAGGCGCTGGACCCACAGTCCATCAGAGGGTCCTGGGGGAAGTCCATTTACACCTGCCCCACTGCCCGTAATGGGGGGAATTAATCACGGGTAGCAGGTGAACACACAGACACACACTCACACAGACACTAGGCTGCTGAAACCCATCGGAGCACATGTAATATGCCCACAAAGTACACCCGTGCTCACGTTTTACACACAGTCTGAGTATTTCTGCACACACACACACACACACACACACACACACACACACACACACACACACACACACACACACACACACACACACACACACACACACACACACACACACACACACACACACACACACACACACACACACACACACAACCCTCTGACCGTAGAAGGGAATCTCTGGAGCCGTTTGTAATCTTACCCAAACAACAAGTGTTATACTCCCCCTAATGTGTGTGTGACTCATGTATGATAAATCTGCTCAGGCTCGCAGGCTGTTGTAGGGGAGGCTCATGAGAACACACACACACACACACACACTGGGATAGCCTCCGGGACGGCGACCTGTCCAATGCTTTACGCGACACCTGCGCCAACCAATGAGACGTGTTTAATCGCAGCGGACGGACCAATAGGATTGAGGATTGGGGGAGTATTAGCGTGCGTTTATAAAAATTCATGTCAGCGGTCATATCCCAGATTAGATGGTTTAGATCTGTAGAAAAGCCAGATGGAATGAAGGGCACTTTAATGTGAGAACGTGCAGGCTGTCAAACACGAGCTAAACATGGTTGACTTCCTCTTTTCATTTCATATCGGAAATACTAAAAGATTAGGAGAGCTTCTGGTTAACACCATGCAAGAGGTTAATTGCATGATTTATGAATGACATCCTCCATTTCTTTATCCCTTTTGACAAACTGGACATGTTGGGGAAATGTCCGAGCAGCAATGCAGCTTTAGATTTCCAATGAACAGGTGCATATCTAGGGATGTGCTGTCGAGCAAACATCCAATTAATAACAAATCTACCTTGAAAACCACTCAAATAAATCAATGAGTAGACTTAGCATGACTTCCACTGGGAAAGGACAGCCAATACCAAATCAGTGGCCTAATTGGAAAGTCAGTCAATATGTCAGTTTACAGCGACCGAATGCAAAAATATATTCAATTGCAGCTGAGCTTAATTAACTGTGATTACACTTACAACGACTGTTTTAGATAATTGTTCAGTGATTACAATAAGCCAAAATAACGTGGCTGTGTAAGAACTTAACTTATAGGATCAACATAAAATTAATACAAACAAAGACCTGCTGATTACAAGGGTTTTTTTTTTGTATGTGATAAATGTCGTTTATTGGAAACCGCCCCATAATGAATTCCGTTTTTTTCAGACCGTTCAATAACGCCTCTTTTTCAAATGGCGGTGAGTGACCTTAAGATGAAAAACGCAGGATGAAAAACATACTTAACTCAAATATTTAATGATTACAATCGGCTTTAAAATTATACTGGAGAAGTTTTAATTGAGAGGAATAAGTAATATTGATTATATCATGATAGATTCAGTCATTTGATGAAAAAAATAACTAAGTATTGCCTAATGACGTACTTAATCATTAATTTAGCAGTTAATCATTAATTTAGCACCAATGGACAAGAGTCTACTGCCACACTTCATCATTCATCATGTCAACTTGAGGTCAAGCATCTCCACAGTCAGTGTCCATCACGCTGAAGTATGCTTGTGCCAATCACTGTTAGCTGAAGAGATACACCTGACATCTGGGTACCTAAAATCAGTTTCATATTGTTTCTATTATGTGTTTTGTGGGTTTTCTCTTTCCTGTAGTGTGTTGTATAGGTTGTTCTGCATGTACATGGTCTGCAAAGGCTAAAATCCCAAAGTACACACTTCCCCTTTAACCTAGTGGCATCACAAGGTAACGCTTGTGCTTCTATTGGCTAAAGCTCCAACACATTGTACGTGATAGGCTAAGGGGCGGGACATCTCTAAGCGGTTGAGCAATCACAACAAAGCCGGCCAGCTAACCAATCAGAGCAGACTGGGCTCTGGTTTCAGACAGAGGGTGAAAAGAGGTGCTGCAGCACAGGCAGTATGAGAACAATAAAGCGCTTTTTGAACACTAAAGCATGGAGACATGTCACAGTAGAGACACTACATACTAATATGAACCTGAAAATGAGCAGAGAAAGATACCAAAACTGTTTGTCAGTTTTTAAATTGGAGGTATTGCTTCAGGAAACAAACCAATTGTATTGAGCCAACCTGCTGGAAATGTTGACATTTCAAAAAAAGTTTGGGGCGGCTCCTCATAACATCTGAACCTTCCTGCTGTCTGGATATAATGTGCGTGAAGATGATCTGAGGTTTCCTGCCTCTGGGTGTCCTGGACGCCCCGCTGAGGTCGTGACACGCAGCACCATCTCGTGACGAGACGGTCCTCTTGGCTTCCTACCAACGCCCTGCAGACCGAGGCCATGTGTCTGCTCACTTGTCTGTGAATAATTGCTCTTCGCCGTCCCCCGCCTTCACTATTTTTCCATCATCTGTCTCTCATGTCTTGCACTCTGTGGACTTGTCTCTTATCTACTTCGCACGATACTCTTTTTAGAGTTCCTCTACCGATTTCCTTTTCATCTGTTTCTGTCTCTACTCTTTCTCACTGTTGCTCAGAGACCCTGCAGCCAGGATGACTATCCCCGTCGATGAGCTGCTCTTCCAGTGTCTCATGAAGAAAGGGAAGGAAACGCTGACCAATCATTCATCACACCACCAAAGGAAACGACTTTAACTAACCGTCCGACCGACAAGAACAACACTAAAAATCACTTCAGTGTCACAAACCCGACAACATTCACACAGAGCTTTTGTCAGCCGAAGAGTTTTCTCCACATGATTAACTTCATAAGCTGGCTGACATTTATTCACTCAATAATTCAAAAGTATGACCATCCAGAGTGAGTCAGTAGCTCCAGGGGATTGGTTTAAAAGTGCTAATTGAGAAAGTCTCCCATGAACCCGTGCTGAACCTGCGGTTTGCAAAGATGTCCCAAGAAAACCTCAAACTCAGGAATAAGTCTTTTGACTAGATGTAACATCATGTTTAATACCGTCTGCAGGGCTGATGTGCCTCTGTGGCTAAAACTCTCATCAATAATTGCTTATTCTGTGGGCAGACTGAGTTACTCAAACTAAAATACAAGACATCTCTGCATGTAGTATGATGCATAAATCATAAACAGCCGTGACCCGGCGCTCGTGACTTGTTTTTTAAGGTTGTGGGGTGACTTCATACTTGATGGAGAAGGAAAGTGAAAGGAAAGAGGGGAAGGAGGGGTTGTGGAGAAGCTGAAATGAGGCACACTTGTGTAACGGGATGGCTTCTGAAGCAGACTTGATGCTAACATGAGAGAAAGAGTGGAGACACCGGCATAGAGAATAGAGGGATTTTTGACTTTTAAGGTAAGATGTCCTCACAGTGATCTGGATCTACTCAGGTCCAAATCCTCTGTGTGGACTCATAGTGTCGTCCCTGTCACTCAGACGGATTAATAACTGAGAGCAGGGAGGGATTTTCATTCTGCATGCACTGGCATTCTTACATTTCAAATACCGTATGCATGCAAACACGTAAAAAGAGGTAAAACCTAAAAGAGAACTCACCTTCCGATCATAGTAGAGTGCTGCTGGACGGCAGCCTCCAGGAGGCGCTCGAGGATGGTCCACTCCCCCATGTTTGGAGTCAGGAGCATCCAATGGAAAACAGAAAATCAGGAAGGGGACTTTGCTGTGAGCCGGGCACCAGAGTCTTCTGAGTCTTCAAGTCCACTTGTTGGCTTGAGAAGAGGTAGGGAGTGGCTTGTCCGGTGTACAAAGATGAGTCAAAAGCAACCTTTCAAGGAAGCTCAGTGGCACCTTTTGTTACACACACGCCCGTAACTGCACCTGAGATGGTTGGACTGAAGCTCCTCTATGTGCATACACCTCTTTTCTGTGTGTGTTATTCTCTGTTAATGCACCTCCTCTGGGTGCACCTGACCCTGTTTACCTCCTAAAACAGCTGGCCGGTCATATTTCTCTCACACACACACACACACACACTTCTAGTGAGTTTCAAGGAGCAGCGGTACTTTGTGCAAACACACATCCATCACTTCGCCCTCACACACTGGTTCTCTGACAGCATCTCGTAGTAACTCAGCTCCAAACACTCCTGAGTAACCAGGGGTCTGTGTCTCTGCTTGTTCTTCGATCCTCCATCCTCTTCTATTCTCTCGGGCAGCTATGGTTTTTTCCCAAATGTTTTCCTTTTCCCCCCTTCCTCTCTGTTACTCCTTCTCTCCTGGTTTGTATCAGGCAGACTGAAGCATCGCACTTCCTCCTTCTCCTCCTCCTCCGTCTCCTTCCCTCTGCCGTTCGAATGGTCTCTCCAGAGCTCCTCTTCCTCCTCACTGCCTCTCTCCTCCTCTCTGGGTTTCAGTCGGCATGCTTTCCTCTCTTCCCTTCATCTTGTTATCCACTTGGTTTCTCTCTCTCTCTCTCTCTCTCTCTCCGTTTGCGCCCTCCACCTGCCTCCGTCTCTCTCTCTGAGCCAGTAGGCAGTCAGACCGAGTGTGTGTGTGTCTACAGGATTAGAGAGAGGAATCATCTCTCGGCTCCTCCCCCCTCTCACTCACTCTCCATCACTGTGTTTATCCCTCCTCCTCCTCCTCCCTCCTCCTCCTCCTCCTCCTCCTCCTTCTCATCTCTTACTGCTCCACCACCAACCACACAAACCCATTTTCCACTCTTCTCTAATTGCTCATGATTTTATCTTCCAACTATGTTTTTTTTTTATCATCTTCTGTGTAAGAAATAAATGAAATTGGAAAATATTGAAATACATTATTATTTCCATTATCAATTAATCTGTTGATTCTTCCTTTTATTATTTATTTAACATGCTGTGCAGGCCGGTTAAAACTCTATTGATAAGACACATCTTAATTAATTAAATCTGAATGACATAATATGTTGTTGGGGAAAGCTCTGTTTTTGGACAATGTTTATCAAATGTATCATATTCAGTTTGCGATGATATTAAAAACAATCAGCGATTAAGCATTTGGACAAAATATAATGACTGAATAAGGCCAATAGGAGGGAGTATGTGAGAGAGATTTTAGCCTTTGCAAAACCTATATAACACTACAGGAGAGGGGAAACCCCAAAAAGCATAATAGGGCTCTTTAAAAGGTTTGCAAAGTGTAAAAAAAAGGCAAGAACTTCATTGTGTTCACATGAATCTACCTGTGCAAAACTACAGTATCTGCTAACGCTAGGCCACATTGCGTGTCAAACAGGCTTCACAAGATGATATTCAGTCAAATACCTCTCACACACACACACACACACACACACACACACACACACACACACAACACACACACACAGTGTTTCAGTGGCTTCCTCCATTGCTCCCCAGATCCCAGGATCGGAGGAGTAATCTATTCTTAAGGAGGTAAGGAGCGACTGCACGACAACAAATGTAATCCTCCCTACCCCATGCAGAGACAATCTGCCAACATGTTGGCTAACAGATGAAAGAATGAGGAATACCGGAGAAAAAAATAAAAACTTGCTGCAATCTGCCACCGTCTGGCATTAGCGTGCAAGAGACCACATCTCATTTTGACCTAAAACGACCATTTCCTGCTCTTTAAATTATACAATATTAGAATGAATGCTCGGCCCATCCCTCTGATCCAGACTAGAATATCTCAGCAACTATTGGATGGATTACTCTTTAACTTCCAACAGACATTCATGGTCCACAGAGGATGAATCATAGTGGGTTTTCTTCACCATTAGGTTGACAAGAAACCACATATTACTTTCTGTATACTATTTTGATAAAACACCAATTCCCTGCTCCTACAAACAATACAATATCTATCCAATTGGTCTGTCCACAACTCCGGTCAGGACAGAAATATCTCAACTGCTTTTGGATTGATTTCTCACACAGACATTCGTGGTCCACAGAGGATGAATCAAAGTCACTTTTCTGAAAGCAACACCATCATGTTGACGTTTGTGGTTTTGGGTAAAACGACTTAATACATTTTCATGGTGTTTGTTTCACATTCATTTTTCCCTTGGTCTTTTTGGTGCCATTATCATTTCAAGATTTAACAACAAATATCTGAAACTAATAGGCTTACTGCCACAGGCGGACTTTTTTGTGCCGACAGTAAATATTGTTAGTATGCCAATAATACTAAACAATAAATGGACTTCATTTATATAGCGCACTCTTTCAAGACTCCTCAAAAAGCTTTACAAACAAGTCAGCATTCAGCCATTCATACAGAGGCAGGGGGTACCATGCAATGTAGCTATGGGAAGCTAACACACACACACACACACACACTGTTGGTCATCGGGATCAACTTGGGGTTTAGTATCTTGCCAGAGAACATATCGACATGTTGACTTCAAGGGCTGCGATTGAACCTACAACCTTTCCATTTGAAGTCTTTCTCACTACCGCCGTCGCCCTACTAACAATATCAAAGTATACTCACTGTTAGCTGTGATGTTAGCAATGTACAGTCTCAAAGAGCTTTATCTTACTGCATTTAAACTCTTTTGTTAGTGTCCCATAGACTTTCAGTTGCCTAAAATCCTCATATGTTGTGGGTATGACTTCATGTACAAGGCCCGTTGTGCATAGATAAAGAAGTGGAGCGGTAGATGTATAAAAAGAATCAGCTTCATCAATAAAACATCAGAGTAAAACACATTTAAAGTTGGTATAGGGGGTTAGACACGCACAACAAGAATGTACATTTCCTCCAAGTGTGCATTAATAGGGTCGGGTTTTTTTAGAGTTTCAATCGATGGCGTTATGTGGATGTAAAGAATTCACATTAGCCTCATCAACGACTCTTATAGGGCATTTTGCGCCAAATCCTATAATTAGAAAATTAATGGAGGGTCTTCGGGGCCAAACTGTGGCTTTATGAGTCTGCAGGTTAATTCATCAGCAGGTAGTTGGCATGAAGGCGTTGATAAGCGGCTGAAATTAGAGGTGGTCCGGGGTTCACGCCACACACCAAGTCTTGCAAACACGAGGGGATCAACCGATTGTGAGGTGGGGGGCTTCTGCAGGATTCTGAAGGTATAGATTACATTTTCACACTGATTAAGGGATAAGAGGCTTTGGCGTAGCTCCAGGCACCATGGGAGAGAGTGTGTGTGTGTGCGTGTGCACATCCTTGTTCACACCAGCATGACACTGAAGGCAATTATGGTTTTAAGCCAGCGGGTTGGAATCAATTATCACATGCCAACTTCCTCAAGCCCATCTGTCTGGGGTTTTTTCACCTAAGAATAAAAAAATGCATTAATCTACTTCAATGATCTCCACTTAATCAAGTGATCTCATTCCGAGGATTAAAAATGCATACATTTGTCGCTTCTGCTCTTAACTTTTTAATCACTGTCAAACACTTTTTGCTGCCCCTGCTTCAGTGTCACGGCAGCTTAAAGTAGACACAGAAACTGCTGGAAAGATAACATGTCTTGAATGATTAATGACACACAACCTGATGCAGGGCACAATACAACCTTTAATGGCATTTTTCAAGACCAATGTTGTAAAAAAAAAAATCAAGACCGAACACAACCTAGTTTCAGATTTGGGTCAAAGTTATCTCTTGTTGCAAAGCTGACAATTAAAAAGCGAGACTTTTAAATGTGTAAAGACTTACGATGCTACGTTCGATTGATGGCTGAAGTAATGCAATCCCTTGCCTTCTCTAACACAGCATATACGTTTGCAAAATAGTTTACAAGTCCTGCACAAAATATAAATGCAGGCACTTTTAAAATGGCCCATGACAAAATCTATTTTCAAACGCGTCAGGCTTTGATTTCTTTCCATCAAATTTGTATTTCTCAAAGATTTTGAAGGGCCTGTGAAAAACCATCAGGGATACTGATAGCGTCAGACATGACCAATATCCCTGCAGGATTTGATAACATTTCACACGTCTGACCGAGTTACTCACTCAAGCTGTTAGTTGCAACTCAGACGGAATAATAACTGCGAGCACACACTTTTAAATTCTTGAAAGGCTTTTAACTTGATTATTTATTAATTATTGTGATACTATGAACTATTTATCGTGTAAATTGGAATGATCCACATCTGTGCTCCCGGGTGTATCTGTGTTTTCTTCCTGTATGTTCCTGCCTGTGTACATGACATAAGCTGCTGCTCATAACCAATTGCCCCTTGCGGGATTAATAAAGTTGTTGATGATTGATGTGAGAGCAAAGTAGTGACACACTGACACTTGGTCTGAGCTGTGTTCTAGAAAACCTTCTTCTGATACAGTCATATTAAAGTGGTCCCTATTATGTTTACATATACCTTGAGTAGAGATTAGGTTTAAGGTGTCTAACAGTTTGGCCATCACCATTTTTTGAAGTGACACAAGAAGGTGGAGTTTGGTACAAGATGACCTTAAAGAGGTCTCTTGAGTTTTCCCTTTCCTACAATGTATCATGTACATTTTTGTGCATGTAAATGGTCTGCAATGGTTACAATCCATCTCTAAGCGGTTGACCAATCACAATAGAGCCGGCCAGCTAACCAATCAGATCAGACCGGGCTCTGGTTTCAGACAGAGGGTGAAAAGAGGTGCTGCAGCACAAGCAGTATGAGAAAAATAAAGAGCTTTTTGAACATTAAAGCATGGAGACATGTCAAAGATCTCCTTTAAATAACTCACTGAAACGTTATGTGTGAAAAGATATATTAAAACATGAAACCAGTAGAGCAAATGCACTACACTTACATCCAACACTTTCATATTTTTTTTTTCACTTAATATCATTGATTTTCCATATTAAATTGTTAGCAGTTGAAATTGTCTGAAAGGGTCAAACGGGCCCCTCATTCAGTCGTATATACACCGTTCCATTATGATGTCTTTGTGGCTTTAAAACGCTGCCCAGCCTCTTGAGTTCAGCTCCTGTGGTTTGAGGGTCTGCATTTAAGTGATCTCTCTAAAAGCCCTCTTCTCCTGATACTTCACTTTGAGTCTCCTCTTGAACCTAAGAGATGGGGGGGGGGGGAGGGAGAGTAGAAACATTAATAAACATACACCGTTTTAATCTGTAAATCACTGAGGCTTTGAGGAGACGTTACGCAAGAGGTCCTTACTTGGCTCTTTCTCTGGGTTCGATCAGGTTCCTCTTCTGCATACTCTTGAAGCGATCCTTGAGGACGCTGCCCTCTGGCTGCAGAGTACCAGCATTACAGGGGAGGGGGGAGAAAAGCCCAGAGAAATCCATGTGAGACAAATATCACTCTGCACAATTCCCACCCAAATTATAAAATCCCGTTCACATCACAAAGGCTGCTTTGAGTTTTATTCAGAGACATACAGGCAATTAGATCACATGAAACTGTAATGATGCCTGGGGGGCAAAGTGGGTCGTGGCAGTATTAGAGAACAGGATAAAGCTTAGAATAAAAACAATACACAGTAAATGAAGCTAAACTCATTACAGATAAAAGACTCGTATCCTCACTGACAGGTAACAGTGGATAAGCTCGTGAACATTAAACACATCAACTGAAGTACCTTGAGTTGTCGCAGGGAGCCGGCCAGCTCGTCACTCAGCTGGACCTCCAGGTCCTGAGCCTGAAACCTGCAAAAAAGAAGCATTAACTACCGTTAGGATTAGGCAAATTTGGGTTTACTGGCAGGCCGCAAACAACTTCATGCTAATAATGCTAATGCCAGCAAATACAATGGCGGCTTCAAAAAACTTTTCAGAGTTTTACGGGGCGTGGTTTGCAATTCGCCCAGCCAATCAGAAATGGGAACTTTTTTCTCCCCAGGAAAGTACCACCTCTCTAGCAGGGACTGAAAAGGTTCTCATGAACTAAGTTCTAGTTCCGGATTTTTTGGTGTGAAAGCAAATTTACGGAACTATACTGGGAAAAGTACTCCGGTGTGAAAGCGCCTCATGTCAGGACATACTAAATCTATTTCTGGCATGCTTCCATATACACTCAAAGGCAAAACTGGTATTTTCACCACTTGAAAAATGTTCAAAGTTTGTGCAGAGGTCCTACGAGTCCCCCAACATTATGAAAGTGCAATATAAATGTAATTTAACATGTTAAGTTTTAGCTGTGAGGAGAGCGCTCGGTGAGTACTTGAGTTTTCCGAGGCGTCTGGGTTGAGATTTCTCGGCCTCCTGGTTGGCTTTGCGTTGAATCTGTTTGACTTTGGTGTCCGCCTCGTCCTGTTTGATGGAGGTCTTTATGGAGCGCAGCTGGAAGAGCTGCTGCTGCCTGAAGGTCTGCTCTTTGTCGGCCTGTCGACTCTGCTCCTATAATGGGAAGAGGAAGAGAAACAGTCAGGTGGATGAGAAGATGGTGAGTGGAGCAGAAACAATGTGGCAACCTTTTGAGAGTTGTTGCTAAAAAAGCCATAAACCAGGGGAGCAACTAAGGCTGTTCATTGATGCAGATTGGGCATTTTAGTTACCTTCTTGTTTATATGGTCTATTTGCAATTTACTTACGTTACCAGCTCCCTTAATACTTTTATATTCATTTATTTTTTTAAATAATGCTACATATATATTTCTATGTTATATCATGATTACTTTGTTTTTATTCTTACCAACGTGAGGTTAACTTATTTAATATGCAAGTCTACTCTTAGTGTGTTTACATATCCTCAGATCCCAGGAGACCGTTAACAAAACCGTCTCCTGAGCTCCTATGAGTTATCTTCACATTCCCAATGAAGGAAATACTGGGAGCGCAAGGATGTGATCATCACAGGACACACACTACTAAAAGCAAGGCTGATTTTGAAATTTATATTTTCTTAAAACTCCTCTTTATTGGATGAGAAATGTATAAAATGGTTTTTACATGACCAACTCTGTGCAGTCGGTATGTGTGGGGCAGGCAGGAGTTCATATAATAAACGTTACCAGCTCCCTTAATACTTTTATATTCACTTATTTCTTTTATATCATGATTACTTTGTTTTTAAGTAATTGTTTATATTCTTACCAACGTGTGGTTGACTTATTTAATATACAAGACTACTCTTTTTCCTTTTATCTGTACCTTGCTGCTATGACATTGTAAATGTTCCCGCGATGGGATGACTTAAGGGCTTCTGATTTTACCAACAAATCAGTTTGTGAAATGCCCCGTCACAATTACAGCCAAAATGTTGGCAGGCAGTGACAAAAAAAACAAAGTTGTTTTAATTTATCTTCACATGATAACCAAAACTAAAGAAAACCCCACATTTGCTTAACACTAGAACCGCCAACAGGTACATTTTACCCTCAGCTGTTTTTTGATTGTATGTAACTTTTTTTCAACAAAATACTCAAGTCTCCCAGTCTGTGACTTTTCCTGAAAGTGTGTTATGTAGCACCCTCTGTTGTTAAAAATTGTCAATATGAAGTCAGATTGAAATTTATACCCATCAGCGCCAGCGGGTAATAGTTACCTTATAGAAAATGCAGCGTAAACATGACGTGTTACTATAGCAACGCCTTTTGTCTACTGCGGTTCCTTATAGATAGAGATAGATTTGTACCTAACCAAAACACAAGTCTAACACCAAGCGTTTAAATCAGCACTGGTAGCGATATTTTATACTTCATGCTATCTGCACAAATCGTATGAAAAGCTGAGAGTCCACAGATTCTATTGGTATAAGTTTCATCCCTGTGTGATCAAAACTCACTGTTCTACATGATATTGAAAGAACATTGTACCTTGAAAATCAATAGCGGGTACATTTGACCCGTTGGCGGTTTGAGGTACACAGCGACCTCTGGCGGTTCTAGTGTTAAAAGACTAAAGACCCTGAAATGCAATAGTTGCTGATAAATTTGCTTACAATCGATAAAATGTTTTAGATTCCCGCTCAAAAGCTGTAACTAGTGATCCCAAAATAAAATCTGAATACAAACCACATTATCAATAATTCATAGAAATTCAGTTTGAATAAAAAGCACAGCTGCCATCACATCATGGAACAATCAAATCCATGTGTACAACTTTCATAATGGACACCACTGTTATAGACATAATGGTTCCATTGTGTGCCTGTACCTTGAGTATCTCTGCCCTCTCTTTCCTCCTGTCTTTCTCAGTCTTCTTCAAGGCCTGTGAGATGGCTCCTACTATCACACCATCATCATCTCCTGCTTCTTCATCATTACCATCATCATCTTCCTGTTCTACCAGGCCTTCCACCTGCTCTCTGAAGATCGTCTCCTGCAGAACACAAACAAACACACGTTAGATCAAATCAGAATCACTTCCTGATCAATAATAATAATAATAATAATAATAATAATCTTCACCTCTGTTGCTAGGTGATCTTTGTTGACCGCCAGCTGCCTCACAAGCTTGTCTTCCGCTTTTTGTTTCTTCACTTCCACATCATGGGCTTCCTGCAGCAAGGCCTGTGTTCATATAGTGAGGGAAGAGATTAGCATTTAGTGCAGGTCATAACAACAAGACATACATTATACTTATGGACATTTTAATAAAATAAAAAAAACTGCTTTGTTACTGGATAAACTCAACACATCCAAAAATATGCAAGAAATAAAAGCCTCACTTGTTCAGTGCCTAATATTTTTCCAAAATAACCCCAAAGGAATGCATCACTAGGCCTGTTGCGATAATGGATAAATTGACATATCGTACGATAAATAAAAATGGACTCGATAACTTTTGAGCAACATGAATTGCGCTGTGGCTGCCGGCCACGCGCGCTGTGAGGGGCGGGGCTGACACAGCCCATGACACAGCCAGGTCAGGACACTCCGCGTGCAGCATCCAAATGAATAATATAGCGACAAGCGGGAGACAACGTGTGACTTATTCGAGGGGAATTTAAAGTGAAGTGGAATTGGTTACAAAACCTAACTACACATCTCCGGTGTGGCAGTATTTTGGATTCAAGCCAAATGAACGAGGCGAACCTACGGATTTGAAGGAGCCGGTGTGTCGCATTTGTTTAAAAAAGGTAGCGACCAAAGCAGGCAATACCACAATTCTTAAACTACACCTAAAACATAACCAGCCCATTCCGTTTTCCCAGCTGGGAGCAAACACGGCAGCTGCAGATGGAGAGCCCCCACCTTCCCGACAGTTTACATACAATCAAAGATGCATTTGCCCGACAATGCAAACATGTTGGTGTTCCTTGCTCGAAAACTTTGAAATACAGATTTGGATATGGCCTGTTGACGCATCTGGGTCTTTGTATGGACAGTGGACTGTACACTTGACTGTTGTTTTAAGGAGGGTTTTTTTTGCTTGTGAGACAATGTGTGCAGATAGATCTCTGTTTTCCAGCCTGAGTCTATTCAATTTATTGTTTTGGTTGTGTGTGTGTGATTTTTTTTTATATATATATATATATATATATATATATATATAATATATATATATATTATTTCACATTTCATTTGCCATGTTGAATAAGAAGTTCTGTTTGAAAGGATGTACTTGAATTATTATCATTATGTCAGTGGTCTAAAATAGTCTGACAACGGTGCCGACCATATTATCGTTTATTGCAATCGTTTCCAGGAAAATGTATCATCCAACAAAATTAATTATCGTGACAGGCCTATGCATCACATTGGAGGAATTATACCTTTTGGGTACTTGTCCTATTCTTACCTCAGGTTGCATTGAGTCGTCCAATTTAAGAGATTCTGCTGTAATTGTTGGCTCTTTATCCGTGTCCTCTCAGCGGTAGGATCGCTTTTAGCTGAATCTGAATGTCCTTAGCATTTCGTTTGAGGGCTCTCTTATCTTGTCTGTCTTCAAAAATCAAGCTGCTCTCGGCGAGGAGCAAGTTCGGAAAATGAGCATCACATTCAGGGTTTACTCCATGAAGTTATGATAGTAGTCGGTTTCCTGTTTTAAGGGCTTAATCTACGGTACCATGACATCAGTCAAAAAGGCCTCACTTCATTTTCATGTCTGCTGTGTGAGAAACTCTACTAGACTTTGTACGTGTTAAGAGTTGTGCAAACCCAAGAAAATATGTGCAATCCTAATCTGAAATTCAGGCTTTTTAAATGACTAATTGAAGTTGAAGCCATGCCGTTTTCAAGCGTGTCGAGTTGTCACTTACCTGATGGGAGAAGAAGTCTGGGTTGTAAGATCCTCCAGGAGCGATCACCTCCACAGCAGGAAGCGCAGATGGTTTCGCATTCAACTTCTCTGGACGCTGAGAGAAAAACAGCGATGACACCACATTAGTCGAAGTCAAACCACTACATTTGTAATATAAAATACTAGTGCTCTGCTCGAATGTTATTAAATAGGTCACTTGAATTGCTAAAACAAAACACTTCTCACCTTGACACGCGATTTGCGCGTTTGTTGAAGGTACCAGGGGTCAGCTGTACTTTTTACTACAATAAAAAGAAAATAGTTTCCAAATTAGATCATATATGCACAGTAAAGACACGGACAAAATGTCTGTGATCCACATTTGGGTGTGTAAAGCTCCCAGAAAGATATTAACTTTCCAGGCGGTAACAGAGCCTCATGTTTTGCACTGCAAACGCCAACTATATTAAAAAAAAAAACGCGATAATTTCCTTTTTTGAATTCACTTGATCGCTATCAGTTCACAGGGACTTTAGATCTTAACAAACTTCTACATGTGTATCCTCAGATCTCAGATGACCGTTCACACAACGATCACCTGAACTCCATGTTTGTCTTCACATTCCCATGAAGGGAATACTGTGAGCGCAAGGATGCGATCATCACTTGAAACACACACAGAAAACTCACTCTCTGGTGCCCATATGTCGTAGAAGTCTCTCTCGGGGTTGTTGTTGGCGTCAGTCACTGCCTTGCTTTCTGTCTTCTCGACCGGCCGTAGGTTCAGCAGCTTTTTCTGCCTCCGTGGCACTATGCCTTTGGCTGCCAGATGCTTGGCCTTCATGGCAATGCGGCGGAGTTTCTTGGCATTAGGTAGCTGGTAGGATAGCACACTGAGGGGGGCAAAGGCAGAAGAGATAATTATGTGAGACAGGAGGATGTAAAGGAAAGAGGTAACAAGAGACAAAACATCACTCTTGAATGTTAGCGACACTTTATACTGTGTGTGTACATATCCTCAGATCCCAGGAGACCGTTAACAAAACTGTCTCCTGAGCTCCTATAAGTTATCTTCACATTCCCAATGAAGGAAATACTGGGAGCGCAAGGATGTGATCATCACAGGACACAATAAAAGCAAGGCTGATTTTTTAATCTCTACTTTATTGGATGAGATAAATGAGAAGTGTAGTAAATCGTTATTCATTCCAAACTCTGAGCGGTCAGTATGTGTGGGGCAGGCAGGAGTACGTAGCTTAGGAGGAGTTAATATAATAAACAAAACCCCTTACCACCTTAAGTCTTTACAGATACTGATCGTGATTAGTTTTGTGTAGATAAATGTGTTTTAGGACAAATGGATGAGCTTAATGGCTTTCTATAAACTTGAAATGCAGTATAGAATGTTTTTCTGATATGTATGAACATGGACTAAAGAAAAGTTCCAAAGGTATGTTGTGCATGCTATCCAGTATAGTTCTGAAAAATAAAACCGACAGTAATTGCAATTAGTGAAATTGCATAAGCAGGGTGAAGCTCAGAGCTTAGTGGTGGATACTGACTCTTTAGGTGCGGGAACGAGGGAGTCGTGCTGCAGGATCAGGTCGATCCTCAGAGGACGCACCGGCTTCCCTCTCCTCATCTTCACCTCGACAGGTGCCACTACAGCCCAGGGGCAAACATAATATTTTGAGTCAGAATTAGGATATTGGGATATGAGATAACTACCACCAAACTGATTTGTACTTTGGGAAATGCACGACCCAACAGTAGGCCCGAGGGACATATATTCACCTTTCCGTTCAGCTTTCTTTGGCGGTCCAACATCCAAAAAGAACAAACTTTCGTCCGTCTTCTCCGAAAGCAAACCCTATAAAAACAGACCATATCATTTTACCAATCAATCATTTATGCATAAATTACAGACATAAGTAAATATAAAAATAATTGCCAATTTTCCAAAAACTGAAGATATCCAGATAAAGCATTGAACAAAAAGGCTGCACAAAGCTAACCAACCAGCACAGATCTTTAGCACGAAATGTATAGACAAAACGTGACTTGAAGTAATTGACATACTGTCCTTGGTTTACGTGTAGAATTGTATAGGATTAGGCAAAACACGTGGCCTGGCGTATATTTTGGCAGATCCTTCTCTTTATTTCACAACATTGCAAGGGTATCCAAATAAATATTAACAATGATATGAAAAGATAATTTTTTACATACATTTAATTTTGCACATGTTATTTTAGGGGACTGTTCGGATAACCTTCATGGCATACATCTTGTTATTTTTGTAGTATCTACATTTCCAGTTTCAATGTCCAATATAAGTGATGGCAAACTCTGGAACTCAGTGCCATTACCAGGTTTATCAACAATGAACAAAAAGACAAAACCTGTTAACCCTTATTTGTGGATCTTGAACAGGACAATGTGTTTAAAAAATAAATAAAAAGACCGTGGACATGAATTTCACTTTATCTATTTGTAACATGGTAAACTAATTAACAAAAGGGGGAAGTACTACTCAGATTGTTCTACTCAGAAAAAGAGCCACGCAAGTAACAGTAATCAAGAGAAGTAGTAATTGTGCAGAAAAATGTCCATTAGTGATATATTATATATAGAAGCGACATTTACAATTGTACAAGTAAATGTAGTGGAGTAAAATTAACTTCGAGATTGTACTTGAGTAAATTATGTCATAAGCTACTTTACAATAGTGGTAATGTATGACTGAAGTTTTTTTTTTTAAAACAACTCCTTTGTGTGACAAAGTTTGTAGTACAACAACAAGACACCAAAAAACAGGACTAGCTTAGCTAGCTAACTGCTGTAAACACGGTACACGGGTTTAAACCTGTAACGGTTATGTGGGGGGAACGACGGCCAGACAACGGGTCACAAACGGTTAAAACCCGACAAAAGGTCCTCTAATGAAGTTTAACATTCGACATTTGTAAGAGTTTTGTTACATGTAAATACCACACGGTAGTTTATCCCAACACATGGCTGAACTCACCCTGTGGTTCTCTCCTGGTGTCGGATGTCTTCCAGAAACTCGTCCACATCGTTGATGTCGATGTTTTTGTTCCAGTTCTTCTTCTTGTTCTTGTTCAGACGTTTTCTCCGAGTGCTGCCCAGGCCATCGCCGCCCGAAACGGACTTTAACTTAATAAAACCAGGCTGGGAGGACGCCATGCGTTTCATCCTCCTGTTGGCCGCCATGTTGGAGGAGGAATGGTGGAAAGAAAACACGTCACGTGTCGGGTTTTTATATGCGCGAGGGACGCTGCAGGCGCGCCCCCTGCAGGACAGCGGGGGAATTACCATACCTTTACCATGATATTCAAAGATTTAAAGGGTTTATTGTCATATGCACAGTACAGTGTCGATATGGTGATTCATATATTAAGTCCCAGGTTCCTCCAACAATGCAACCTAAATATAAATAAGTTGTAAAATATTAAAACAAATAAAAATAAATATAAAAATATATAAAAATAGTGCAAGACCAATGGTTTTGGGTATTATACACCCATTCATAGGAATCAAAGGCTTTCTTGTTATACTGTATGCACATAGGTTTTATTAACACTGGGAACATGTGCCCACCACTTTTTGAGGTGTCCCCACTACTATTTCAAAGCTTGTTTTGTTTTAAATGTTCTGAAAAACCACTAACTTGTGTAAAATCATTCCCTGAGGCTTATTTACACAATAAGAAAATATAAAATGTTAAATGAATATATAAAATGAATGAATGTGCATTGCCAAAAGCTCAACAAAAATGTATTTACTCGTTATAAAATTACTATGCACTGATCAGTTTAACAAAATCAGTCATATAGTTTCCCCAATCTTGGTAATTATCGATTATCTCACCTTGTACCGATCCACCAAATGACATTGTGTCAAATGTTTTATGGTTAGACTGTTTAAATATGTTCCCCACCACTTTTAACAAAAAGCTAAACCTTTGCATGTGCAGTTATCGTGCAGTTGTTGTCAATGAACATCTTAGGTTACTATTTTTTCCTTTTTTTATATTTTACGTCTTATATGTATAGTTTGTCGTATGGAGCCGGGGAGACGTTATTGATTTAGTTCTCCACAACTGCAGCGCATAGTTGTGGGAGTTAAAATGAAAACAATTCCCCCCACATTATGTTGGAGTGAAAAAGTAACAATACTGTCAAACATAAGGAAACATAAAGTATTCTCACTAATTGTGATTTTATAATATTGACGTATTGTCGTCCTAATTCAATTTGTTATAATAGTTGTGTTGTCTTGTTTATGTTTCTCTGCACAATTAACCCAGGTAGTTTTCTGCAATGTGTTTAAAATTAAAGAGCGCCCCCTGCAGGACTGGCAGTGTAAATACTGCATTTGCTGTCTCCTTGTAAATAAAAGTTAAAACATTTCTTATCTGTTTCACATTTTATAACACTATGATATTTTTATTTTTGTGTGAATATAAAGACAGTTTTTCATTGCACTCAGATAATAGAGTAACATAAGTGTTGTATATGTTTTAAATTACAATTGTGTATATTCACTACATAATTAAAAACTGTGAATATCGTTTAAAAGGTCTCCAAGACTGAAATCCACTTTAATAATATTCGTTTTCTCGGATATTAAAAGTGCTTTGGTTGTTTGTTTTTTCCAAATAAATTAAATCTAATAAAAAAACAATAATATAAATTCACAAAAGTCTCAAATTACATAATAAAAAAACTGTGAATATAGTTTTAAAAGTCTGCAACAGTGAAATCCACTCTGTTTCTATTCAGTTTCTCTGATATTAAAAGTGTTTTTGGTTGTTTTTGATATTAAATAAAATAAATGCAATTAAAAAACAATAGTATAACCTAAAAAAGTGTCAAAAATCGGAATAAAGACAACATGTTGCATGACATTGCATGTGAAAGTGACAATGCAACTGTTTACCATGTTGCAGCATGTATGTAATATGTTTGTCCCAGGTGCATCATGGGAAATGTGTCTCCTGTTGCTCTCCTATGTTCTTTTTCCTTTTTTTTCCTCCCTTCATTTTATAGCGAGAAGAACAACGCTTTAGAGACTCAAGAATAAATTCCCATTTTTGACCTGTTATCTTTCACGAAGTTTGCAAAGGTAGGTCTCATCATTTCGATAAAAGTCCAATCTTTCATTTAATGTTGTGTTATTTTTCGGATGAACGTGTTTTTTCCTTTATTTTTGGTGAAAAAGAAAACGCAGAGCAGTCGCTTATTATCTGCCTGCTCGGGGGACCTTAAAAGCACTTGTGATCTCGGTCAAATTTGACTCGGAAATGCGCCTAAAGTGAGGGGTCATCTGACAAAATATTGTTCAACCAATTGATCCCTGACATGTCTACTGTCTTTTACAAAAACTATATTCCACTTTAATGCCGCGGTTTGTATATAATTCCGTCGTTTTTATAACCACCTTCCTCGTTTGGTACAACGATTTTTTCCCTTCCCGTTTGCATTCTTCTAGCCAGCCAGCCAGCCATCATCTTTAGGTGTGCTCGTTTGCCGACAGCGGGCAGCCGACGCGGGCGGGAACGCTTGGTTTTCCCTCGTTATAGCTCATTCTGAATAAAATATCAGGCCTTGTGCGCAACCGGGGTGCGCAGTGTAAAGAATCGAACAAACCCACGTCCATTGCGCAAGGGGCGGGATGTTTCTTGCCGTCATCGTGCTGTGATTGGTTCGACTTTTATTTGGAATTAAATGATTGGTCTACAAATTCGAAATATCCCGCCTCCATGGCTTGTTTACACAATCTGATTGGTTCACATGATAAGAAGGTCTACCATGATTCGACACTATTACTGTCCTTTTTACGGACGTCATTCATTACATAAGCTGTCTCGGATATAATACATACAACAAATAGACGCTTGTGCTGCTGATGTATGGTTTTATATCCACTCTTACTGATGAGTAGATGTACAATTCTAACTCAATCAAAAATAAAACTGGAAAAGTACATTTGTATCCTTCAAATCCCCTCCCCTTCACACTATTCTTTTGCACATGTGCCTTAAAAATGCATTGTAGTTTATTTACCAAAGCCAACTTTGTCCTGTGCCCTCAGGTGATCTTTAGTAGCATGGCCCGTACCAAGCAGACCGCCCGTAAGTCCACTGGAGGCAAAGCCCCCCGTAAGCAGCTGGCGACAAAGGCTGCCCGTAAGAGCGCCCCCTCCACCGGTGGAGTCAAGAAGCCCCATCGTTACAGGTGAGAGTCCATACAGTGCCTTTGATTGTGTTGGAAAGATTGGAAAACATAGATGATGCTTCAGTTGTATGCCCCTTGTTCAATATGTGGATATAAACCAAAACTCAACTGACAGGTGGGCACCATTAGTTTTCCTTCAGCCCGGAATAAACTCTTTAGGGATGTATTTTACTTCCGTTTTATTAACATTTAACTTTTTTTATTAACTTTCTCATAAAACACAATAGGCAATGTACATTACATTCCGTATTTAGATTGTTATGTGGATTACATTTTGGAAAAATAGATTATTTTCTACCCTGGTCTCACTCTGGTCAAAGACTGATACTTGGGTTCAAACACTCAATACCCCTCTCAACAGTTTGCAGAGTGCAAGGTGAAGATGAAAAAAGTGCACACGATTAATATGTTCTGTTAAAATCGGAAAGGATAACATAACTTTTTGTAAAAGCAGTTCAGCTCAGCTTCTCCCACCTTAAATTGTGCATTTGAACATGTTTCCCTCTGCTCTCCAGGCCCGGTACCGTGGCTCTGCGTGAGATCCGTCGTTACCAGAAGTCCACTGAGCTGCTGATCCGCAAGCTGCCCTTCCAGCGTCTGGTGAGAGAAATCGCCCAGGACTTCAAGACCGATCTGCGTTTCCAGAGTGCGGCCATCGGAGCTCTGCAGGTCAGAAAAACAACCAAATCCATACACTTGACCACTGGCTAATGATTGAGAGGATATTTAACCACAGACAAAGCGGTGTTATAAAACAGTATTAATGGCGTACAAATATACAGTGTCGAAAATTCATGTCTATCCATATAAACACTACTATCATACAATGTTCTGATACACTTCACTCACTTTCCTCAAACTTGAGACCCAAATTCATGTTAAACAAGTTAACATATTAATATGTAGGGCAAAAACTATTATACTATACAAAACGCGCATTGTGTACCATTCTTTAGTTGCAGGGACTGATGAAAATCAACCATAATACACTTTCAAAAGACCAACATGACCAATCATTTAAACGATAATTTTTGCTCTACTGACATCCCTGTTCCCCCCCCCTGCAGGAGGCCAGCGAGGCCTACCTGGTGGGTCTGTTTGAGGACACCAACCTGTGCGCCATCCACGCCAAACGTGTCACCATCATGCCCAAAGACATCCAGCTGGCACGTCGTATCCGCGGGGAGCGCGCTTAAAATGTTTCCTGGTTTGTTATATGCTGTCCTCTTGTCCCCTGTCACCACTCTTTTCCTCCCTCTATACTTAGTTGGTAGTTTGGTTTGAGGTCCTATATATATATATATCATGATTGTGATAACCGTAAAATGTGTGATCATGTCTTCTTTGGTGCTACTAGTAGCCGAGTTTCCTTCGAGATATCTTCAAGTTTGTTTAAACCGTTGCATCACTCCTCACTTCTAACTAGCTAGCTCACATCAATGTTTGTTATCTCCATGCATCGAGTGTTTTGGCAAGGCAAGAATAGTTTGCGATATCAAATGTGCACAGGAAATCTCATTAAGGCTAAGACATCTTCATCTTCACACAGACATTTAAATTGATATAATGGGCTTTTCTTTACTTTAAATAGAGATGTGTGGTCAAAGTAGTGATTCTTCTTTCTTTTTTACAACAATGGTGTATTTCTACTGTTAGTGTTTAATGTATCAAAAATCTATAGTTTGATTCTGGTTGTCAATTAGAAAACGTCATTGTGCTATGATGACACTGCATTTTTGGCAGAATGCAAGCGGCGTATATGTAGCAGACCGATGGTGATCATACTTTGATTTTCAGCCACGTTATTATGTCCAGGTAATGTTTTGACTTGTTGTTCCTCTCTCAGGTTGATATAACCTATTTTTTTTTTCTACTGTGTTTTTGATTTATGTTTTCAGGCATTTTTAAGAGCAAAATATTTGTACTCTGGAATTCACATACAAACATAATAAACAGATTTGTGTGGTTAATAAACTGTTTTGTATGAATATCTACTATGAAATATCCTATTTGAGCTGAAAAACATCACGTCTCTTGATGTATCTACCACTGCTTTCATCATCTGTCATTTTTCAAGCAAGGAGATGAATCATTACCTAGAATGATGGTTACAGCAATTCAGTAATATTTACTATCTTAATCATTTAGTACGTTGTAATTCTCATGCATCTTTCTCAGAATAAATTACTTTACTTGCCAACTTTTTGGAAATTGCATAAAGTAGTTGAGGTAAAAAAAAAATCAGTCACTGCTTAATATTATTTTGTAAACAGTATCCCATGAATGTTATGCACTGAAATCACCTCTAAACAACCTACAATTTTCTAAAATAGCATTTTTTTAAATAAAATAAAACTTACATAACCATAACAAACGTCATTATTCTATTTTATTTCTTTATTGTACACATATCCATATACAGAGGTGTAAAAATTCAACCTGCCAAAGACAATGATGGTGAACTTCTACACTTCCATCACTGAGTCCATCCTCACCTCCTCCATCACCATCTGGTACGCCGCAGCCATAGCCAAGGATAAGGGCAGGCTGCAGCGGGTCATCCGCTCTGCAGAGAAGGTGATCGGCTGTAATCTGCCATCCCTCCACGACCTGCACATCTCCAGAACCCTGAGGCGGGCAGCCAGGGAAGATAGTGGCCGACCCCTGCCACCCTGGACACAAACAGTTCACCCCCCTCCCCTCTGGCAGGAGGCTGCGCTCCATCAGGACCAAAACCTCTCGCCACCTGAACAGTTTCTTCCCCTCCGCTACCGGCCTTTTAACCCTTGTGTTGTGTTCGAAAGCTGTTACCGTTCATGGTGTTCGCGTGTCAATTTTGACCCATGATTTATCTCAGTCCAAAACACACAAAAAATTACTATCATCCAATATTGTTTTAACTACATCATAACTAACTTATAATGCATTCATAACCGTACAATCCTGTTGTAATTTTCTTTTATGGCCCCAAAACACATTACACCACATATTGCACACCCGCATGTGTGTTCAGGTTCAAGTGTTAGTGTACATATTCTTTGAGAAAGGTGGAGTTCCTGTTGGGGGAGGGGGGCCAGAGAGATGGGAGACCAGGTGCATGTTGCGAAAAAGTATTGTTACAGTGGATGAAGGGGTGGGGGAGGGGTGTCTAAAGTCAAAGATGAATCTTGATTGGGCCAAATTTGACCTCGAGTCACCCAAAACAATTCTGCTGGGTCTCCCAGACCCAAACACCAAATTATACTTTTTTTTTTAGACCTTCAGACTTGGCAAAAATTGTCAAAATCAGTTTTGTAGTGTTTATATAGCTGTTGTGGAGGATATCATGAAGCCTTGTTCCGATAAAAAAACTAGAGCGTAGGTATTATATAATTTTAACTTGAAATGGGTCACGGGAGACCCGAACACAACATAAGGGTTAAACAAGGCCCGGCCCCCCCACTGACACAACGTAGACTCTATATGCATTACATTAATGCACACAATGTTCAAATAATGCTTACTGCACATATTCTTATTTCATATTTTATATTCTATAACTCATTGCATTCCATTTCTGTAAATTACTACTTTATTTTATTGCTATTTAACTATATTTTATTACAGTGTCCTTAAAGATTTTTTGTTTTAAATCAGATTTTTTTGTTTTATATTTTATGTATGCACCACGACATCAAGTCAAATTCCTCGTATGTGTCAACCTACCTGGCAATAAACCCGTTTCTGATTCTGATGAAACCATACAGTATGCAGACATACATAGGAAAACACTAAACCATGTTAAAATGTTATGCATCACATTCTAATAGTTCAATCACTTTAAGGGCTTAATAGCTTTTTTTGGTGCTTTTAACGTGATACAAAAAGCAGCTGTTGTGTTGAAATTCAGTCATAAAGTGCAAACAAGTTACTGTAGATACTGACTACATTTTAATATGAAAATGGTATTGTCCATAAACAATAAATAGTTGAATTACATACAGTGTAATATATTCAATCTGCTCCCAACTGAAGCAATACAATAAAAATAGCCTATTTAGTTCAATATTCTCTTGTTTTTTCTTAGAAAATTGGCTATTTCATCCCAGGAAATCAGTAATCCATCGAAAAATATGAAGTAAATACAAATGTAATTCAATATTAAGTTTGAATCTTTCTCTAAAAAGATGTACCAGGTTAATTCCTTGTAATATCTTGAAATTACACTTCCCTTAGCTTGTTATTAGTAGTGTTTATAGCAAGTTGTCCATGCTATCTCCTACTGTTTCACAACACTTTTTATACTTGTTTATTTTCTACTCTTTTTAATTTCTTATAATGGGCAATGCCTTGTTTTACATGCTGCTATAACGACAAAAGGCCCCAATTTAGGATCGATAAAGTAAATCGGATCTTTTTTATTATTATTTGTATATCAAAATCTGACCAAACTAAACAACAGAAATATTGACAACACTGTTGCATTGTGGGACATGTGATTGACGCGGCGGCCATTTTCCCGCTGGACGCTGCTTCCCCATTGTGGAAACGAAGAAGAAAATAAGAGACAAGCAAAACATTACTCGCCACTTCTACTCACTTTTCCCCCCAGGTAAGCCCCTCAAAATACATCACAGATTTCACTTACGAACTTTGAATTTTTTAAGTTGTGTTTTTATTTCATTTCTGGAAACATTTAAGGGCGAAAAAGCTCTTATTTTGTTGCGTGGGGAAATAACAAACACGGCGTTCGAAGCTACGGTTGAAATGCAGCCGTTTCTTTCCGTTGAGATGCATTTTCAAATTATGCGCCCGTGAGCTCGGTTTTACGCAGCCGTTAGGGACCGTTCACCTCTCATATCCTTATCTATGAGTTCCCTGAAATGTCTTCTGTGTTCTTCTTATATTTCCCGGTACGCTTGCACTGCGGTTTTTAGTAAAATTGAAGTTGTTTACGTGCTACTCCTGTGCACTTCAGCCCTGGGTCTTTATCCCGTTTGCGCATCAAACCGCCGCCATCACCAGAGCGGGGGAGAGGCGGACCTAGCAACAGTGGAAGGCAACTGTTAATCCCGCCTACTTTCTAGACTCTACACGCGGATTGGCTGAAGCGTTGTATTTATAGAAACGTAATGGTTTGTCGGCCAATCGTATCGTCGTTCGTGTTTGATTGACGTCTGTAGGGCCGATTGTTAAAGGGATTGTCATGTTTACTTTTTTTACTACGAAAAAAGTAAACTTAAATTAAGTTGCCCGGTACTACTAAAAAAACGTTTTATATCATGCTTATATTTACGTGCATGGACGGTTAATAATCACGATTTAAGAAGTTACTTTGGTTGGAGTATTAAGCCTACAAAATACAGAAATACACAGAATGATTTACATGCAATCTCTTACCAAATTTTGAATGTCTTTTTCAGTAAACGGGATAAAGACTGAACAAAAAAAAAAATGAATATATAAAATGGGAATGACCTAACATGTGGATACTAAACAAATGTGTAATCTTTCATTCCCCCTATCTTCTAAAGGTGATATTAAGTATCACCTTTAGACCATCCCCTCCCCTTCACACTATTCTTTTGCACATGTGCCTTAAAAATGCATTGTAGTTTCTTTACCAAAGCCAACTTTGTCCTGTGCCCTCAGGTGATCTTTAGTAGCCATGGCCCGTACCAAGCAGACCGCCCGTAAGTCCACTGGAGGCAAAGCCCCCCGTAAGCAGCTGGCCACAAAGGCTGCCCGTAAGAGCGCCCCCTCCACCGGTGGAGTCAAGAAGCCCCATCGTTACAGGTGAGACTGAATGATATTTAAAGATCAACAACATCTTTAGGTACAAGAAAGTCTTCAACCCAAGACTGTAACACACTGCTTTACATAATTGGATCTAAATGTGTTTGGCATAATAACAGTTCACTTAATTTCACGTTTATGTGTTGTGAAGGCCCGGTACCGTGGCTCTGCGTGAGATCCGTCGTTACCAGAAGTCCACTGAGCTGCTGATCCGCAAGCTGCCCTTCCAGCGTCTGGTGAGAGAAATCGCCCAGGACTTCAAGACCGATCTGCGTTTCCAGAGTGCTGCCATCGGAGCTCTGCAGGTCAGAAAAACAACCAGATCCATACACTTGACCACTGGCTATGATTGAGAGGATATTAAACCAGAGACAAAGCGGTGTATAAAACAGTATTAATGGCGTACAAATATACAGTGTGGAAAATGCATGTTTATCCATATAAGCTCAGACAATGTTCTGCTAAAAGTAAGATGTAGTTACAGTTCTGTAGACACACATTCATGTTAAACAAGTTAAAATGTTAATATGTAGGGGAAAGAACTATTATTTGATTATTATACTGTACAAAACGTACATTGGGTTCCATGCTTTAGTCGCAGGGACTAATGAAATCAACCATAAACCATAAAAGACAAACACACAATCATTGTTGCTCTACTGACATCCCTGTTCCCCCTCTCTGCAGGAGGCCAGCGAGGCCTACCTGGTGGGTCTGTTTGAGGACACCAACCTGTGCGCCATCCACGCCAAACGTGTCACCATCATGCCCAAAGACATCCAGCTGGCACGTCGTATCCGCGGGGAGCGCGCCTAAACACTCTCCTCTTTGTCTTTCTTCCTGCCCTTTCTTCACCAGTCTTTCTCTCCCTCTCTCTCTCCCTCTCCCTCCCTCTCTCCTCTCTCTCTCTCTCTCTCTCTCTCTCTCTCCCTCCCTCTCTCCCTCCCTGTGTTAGTAGTGTGTAGAGGGATTATATGATGGATAAAGTGTATAGTCGTGTTTTTCATAGTGCTCTCGGCAGCAGAACTATAGGGTACTCTCTTTTTGTGCATGTACCGACTCTCTGGTGATGAGGTCTCCTCGAGCACACGTCTCCTAGTTTGCACTGTCTGTGACGATGTGATGTGAAGGATGTTTTGTGGATAGAATAAGGAAGAAAAAACTAGAACATTGCAAATTCGCTAGGGACAGAGAGGAGGAGAAGATGGGTCTGTGTCTGCTGGGGGTCTCTTTACTGCAGCAGGGTGCTACATGAACGCTCCCCCCTCCTCTCCTCCTGCGCTCCATCCTCTGCAGGGCGTCAGTCAGGATGGATGATCTGTCCCTGTGTATGCATGAGCTCTGATCACCACAGCATATTGTATACAACCCATCAGCATCTTTTTGGTCATCATATTGGTTTCATTCATCATGTTAGGTTTGATGTTTTCCATCCAAATGAGTGTCATGCACAGGATGTCTTTTGCCACTTAAAACCATTTGTTGATGACGTGGAGATGGGGGGGGGGATACTTCAGAATTAAACACCTACAGAGAACAAAAAAACGATTTGAACTGTTTGTTTTTTTCTACATAAATGTGAAGCTACTAACTCATTTTGGCACCACCCTCTTGTAGACGCTGTGTCCCTACCTGACAGAAGAGTCAGCTGTTTTTGTGGTGTTCAAATTGGTTTCATCTAATTATTTAAAGCCAAAGCTCAAGTTTGCTCAAACAAATACTTTTCTAATAACGGACCTTTTTATAACAAAGGTTTGTAAAGTAAAAACCAAAAAGCTCTCAAAGTGTAAAAACGATGAAAAAACAACTGATTAAAATGTGAAACTGTACTGTAAATCAGTGTTAAATGACAAATAATACTAGTTGTGTTTTCTGTACACGTCCCCTCCGGATCACTTGATCGTCTGTTTGCCGTTTCTCAGGTTGAATCGTCACCTTTTAACTTAATTTTTCTTTTTTTTTGCTCAATTTGATTTCCTGTTTTTATTTTATTTTCTTATTTTGAAATGTTGAGAATAATGTTTCAATTAAACAATGTTTGTAATTTCCAGATTTGTCATATAAGGTGGTAATAAATGGATGTTACACACACTCTGTCTCAGTGCTTTACGTGGAAATTCTATCTGTTTTTATCATACCCACTTTTCTAATAATACATATAATGTGCTATCATGAAAGAGTACTACTTACTATAATAGAAAAGTACCAGTAGAGTTATGGTTTTACTAGAAAGAAAAAAAAACATCTCTGTTTCCTCACCAGCCTCAAAAGTTCATTTTAATTGTGCATAACAGGGTGTCCGCGGGGTCTTAAAAAGTATTAAACGGGATTTTCCAAGGTATTACATTTTGTAGCTTGTTTCCAATAAGTATATCAATTGTCCAAAGAGGTTGTATTCTACAGTCTGCCTGAATGTAATCATTGCGTAGGTGTGTAGTGTGATTCTGTGTAGTTTATTTATGGCATCCCGTTGGATTTGACGTCATCTGAACAGGACATCGCGCGCTCACTGCTTGATAGCGCGCGACGGTCCGTTTACGCCGGTTGTTAAACAACATCGTTATGGGGAAATGCAAGTTTGCGTCCAAATGGTTGGAAGATAAGGAGGAAGGACAATCAATACTGTATATAGTAATGTGAGGTAAAGAGTGTCGCCAATGTAACCGGTTAAAACTGCAAGTGGGATGAGGTCTTAAAATGTATGGAAAGGGTCTTAAAAAAGGTCTTAAAAGGTATTACATTTGATAACACATTTCTTGTTAGCTGTTACAAAAAGGCCGAGGTTTTTATTTTTATATTCTGTCATCGCCAAAGAAATGCTAAAAGCCTGCACATGTTGACAATCTATGATCAACCTCTCCCAGATTGTCAAGATACAATGAAATAAAGCATGGTTTGACCCCTCTACTATATCATTAAATATTCAATCATCCTGGATCACTACATTTTTCTTTTACCTATATAAAGTTCCCCCACTAGATGGCAGTAGAGCTTTTTGTATGTTGTGTAATATCTACTGCATACTGACAAATGAAGCTCCTACTGATATTAAATTGGGCTTCAGCTTTAATTTCCATCCCTGTGGCTTTGCTTTTCTCCTTCTAAAAATACACATACACTCACAGGTATTATTATACATTGCTCTTTTGTTATTCTACTAACTCTTAACAATTCATATCTACATTTACATTTCAAATTACATGTCAAGTATTAACAGGAATTCTACTCTTTACAGTTGTTTTGTCTGATGATACATAGAAGTGATTTCTGTCTGGAAAGTTGTTATGTACCCATCTTCAACACAAACACACACACACACACAAACACACATAAAACACACACATTTGTGACACTCCAGCATTACAATTAAAATATCCTTCTGTGGCTCGACATCATTCCCTTCATCAGAGTTTCATTTCATCCTTGATTAAAAGGGGATAAAGCCATGCCCTCGGCCATATTCATTACAATGAAACACACACACACACACACACACACACACACACATACTAATGTCACTGTGGCCTCGAGTATACTCATTACAATGAAATACACATAGACAAACAAACATCTAATCAAACACCAGCCTTTAATCCTGTTGTTTTGAATGGGACACACACACACACACACACACACACACACACACAAAACAAACACTTCATCAGGGTGAGGGTCATTGTTAGTAAGATAACAATTCAGTCACTTCTGATTGATAGTTCGTATTTTTTTAATAGCCACAAATTGAATTTAATGTGTATATGGAGAAAAGGCTGCGATATCTATTGTTGTTTCAATCCTATTTTAATACAGAGGTGGAGGAATTGTCCATGTAAAGGCTTGGTCACCTATATATATTTGTATTTTATCCCTTGAATATTCATTGTCTCAGAGTAGGGCCTAGGCGGACATTTCACCCATTTTCCAGATTTTCTTTGAGCTTTAAAGGTTCATTTTGCAGAGTAAATCTTATGCGGTCTCAATCCCAGCACATTTTAAAGTGCTAAAAACTGTCTAACACTGTGCAGCCGGCCGTTTGGAGTTCGTTGATTAATTGTGGAAGTTGAAACACTAAAGATAAGCCGAACAACGTCAATTCAGTCAGTCAAATGACTAGAGTTAGATCTATTGCTATTATTGCAAAGGTGTTTCATTTATTACATAAAACCCACATAGAGCTATGATGATTTTGTAAACTGTTGAACAATTGAGTCATACTTAATGTAATATAAGTGCATACAGAAACGTACATTTTCCCAGAAATAACTTGGTGCTCACAGGTAACCAGATCATTAAACATGAAATGGTTTTATTCTTTGAATTAGAAAATGAAATCTTAGCTAAACTGCAGGATTACATGGCGGGATCTCAAAGAAATGTTTCTTTCAGGATTTGAACACAAACACTTTGAGTAAAGCCTGGAGAAGTATGTGGTATTGTTCTAAATAAGCCTCAATAAGTAGCATGATGGCAAAGTGTGGGACAATATGGAAATATATTTTTCATTCATTTTTATTCTGCAAACTAGGAATTAGAGTTGACATTTCTTAGGGTAAAACAGGCCTGTGGTTACTTCACCAAGTCAGTTCAAATCAAACGTTATTCACTCTTTTCATACATGAAGGTAAGACAAAGTGCTTCTCCCAAAAACATAACAACAATCACTCCCGCAGGTAATAAATAGAGTGATTAAAATAAAGAATACTTAATATTAACACACGACTGAATAAAACAAGATTAAAATAAGAAGACCGGTTAAAATGAGTTAAAAGCAAATCTGATAAATAGCTACCCAAGACAATTAAGTCCTTTAGAAACCAATCAAAGTCATTTGAAATCAATTCTGTGCCAAATCACAAGCCAGAATTCTAAATAATACCTATATCTTATTTTTGTGGCACTTTTCATACACAGGATGCGGCTCAAAGTGCTGAAACAATGTCACACAACAGAAACACGACTAAAAAAATAAGACAACCCACGAAACAAAACTCCCTTTCATTATCTGCCACTTTGCTGGTTGTGACTTTTCCCTCAGAAGCATGGAGCCTTTACGAGCAGCATCACGAGAGAATACAATAATGTGAGTGTATATTAGCAGTAGCTGTCCTAATTGCAGAGCATATCATGGACCGTACATGTGAACACATCTATGTGCATAGTTATTTATTTTCCAATTGCGTGTCTTTGTCCTGTGTGTGTGTGTGTGTGTGTGTGTGTGTGTGTGTGTGTGTGTGTCTGTGTGTGTACACAACTGTGCGTTCGCCTTCCCCAAGGTCTGCGTAGTGGCGCTCCATCTGTGGCACTCAGGGGATTAAAGCCAATCTGTCTGTCTGCCGCTCAAAGTGCTGACCGTCAAACCAGCACCAGATTAACACAGTGCTGGGATTGGAAGAGGGGGGGAGGAAGGGAAGGAGGGGGGGAGAGATGGGGTGTGTGTGGAAGAGAGAGATGGATGGATGTTGAGGAAGAGAGAGATGTATGTTGGGGGGAAGATGAGGGGGCAGGTTGAGAGGTCATCCCCAGATTAGTACACAACTGGTACAGTGTGTGTGTCGGTGTGTGTCTGTATGTATGTGTGTGTGTGTGTGTGGGAGGGGGCTTATGGACAGAAGGGGAGGAAGGAAGGAAGAGAGACAGATGTACAGTATGTAGTTGGTGGATAGATGGGGGTCGTAATTGGCACAAAACTCTGTGTGACGAGTAGTCGCTGAGACAGGAATTTATTCATGTCATTTAGAGTGGAGAACAGAGCAGATACTCAGGTAGATGTTACGCCATGTTTATGAAACACCCTCACCTGTACATGTTGAGGCTGAGGACTGTACGTTTGGGGGACCCTTTACTTGTACTGTTACGACACACTAGACTAGTGATTGGTGCCACCCATTTGTTTTATTTGCATTGTGTGTAGAGAAGTTAGTGAGGGCTTCTGTTTGTGTCTCAAAGGACAGATCAGTCCAGCCTTACTGTGTTTTATTAATATCTCTTATTTGGCACAATCATCTTTCTCCGTCTTTCCTCCCCCTCACTTAAAGATTTTTTTGGCATTTTTGGTAAATATGAATAAATATCAAAAACCAATACATTGATTGTTGATTGCTGGATGAAATGTTTGCAAAAGGAAACTCACAATGCACAAAGTGTTTGTTTCTGTCCAGTGTTGAAGGGGCTTGTTCAGGAAAAGGTCAAAATGTTTCCCAATAACGTTCCAATATTTTGGAAGGTTCCATCCCATTAGAAATAGAAAGGGAGATTAGTATTTGCATATAATAAAAACAAATCATATCAAAATTGTCTGGAGAAAACTACCAAATGTCAGCTTTGGGAAACTACCAATAAAAAAGTATTTTCCTTCTTTAATTTCTATTATTAAACACATGATAAAAATGTATTCATTTGGCATCTGTAATTAAACCAGTGACGAAACTCATAAATTACAATATAAATATCTGAAATATAATATATTTCAGGGTTCGCTTGAATCAAACTTTGTACAAAGTGTTGTCCAAACATTCTGAAGGTGTCTCTTCTACCGAAAGGCAACATTTAAAAAGCCTGCCATCACAAAAGAGAGTCGTAATGAACATTAAACATTTGATTTTAACAACAACTGCCTTTCCTGGCACTCATTCACAGTGCTGCACAAAAAGTGACAAAAGTCAACTCGGTTTTAAATTACAACGGTTTTGAGGGAAACAAATGTGTTTGTCATGTAACTTAAGTGATGTATGTAAGTTAAGTATGTTATGTATATGATGTAAGTTAAGTACATTACGTGATTTAAATAAATAAACATGGGACAAGTCTATTTACCCCGACATCCGCCCTAAGCTGATCTACTCAGGCTTTAATTCTAAACAAACAAATGAAAATAAACAGACTCCAGTTGAAATGATGTTTCCCTCAAACCGTAAATGACAAAGCCGTCTGCACTTCGACAAAACTAAACAATATCTGCAGGTGTTTTAATGAATATTAAGTGGGTCCCACGATTTAATAAAGTGAGACTAAAGCACTCCGTTGTGCACCAGTCAATCCTTAAATCAAATACAGAGTTAAATCCCAGATCCAATGTATGTTAGGGATGTTTCTCTTCAGTGATCGTGATCAAAGTCAAAGTCAACTTTATTGTCAATCTTCCAGTTTGTGTGTACAGACAGAAATACCGTTTCCCACAATCCCGAATATAAAAACAAATGTATATAAAAAGATGTGTGCAAATATGTATATATATACACCGAATCACACATTTTGTTGTGTTAAATGTCTGTTGTCCTTGTATCGTGTCATAATATCTGTCCTTGTTTCATTTTGCAAATAGAGCTGCTGTGATGCAAGAAAAAGTTGCACTTGATCTGACAATGAAGTGTCATCGTATGGTATTATCTGAGTGTTGGTTATTGAAAAGTTACAAAAGTACAGGTGGGGTATTTAGCGTTTTTATAGTGGGGGTTGTAGTCATGGTGGTAGGGTAGTGGCATGGCAGAGGGGGGGTGTGAGTGGGTTCAAACTAGATGAGCTCAGCACTGAGATTAATGTAGTGTACGAGTGCACAAAGAGACATGGTAAGTGGGGGGCGGCAGGACCCGGGGGGGGGGGGGCATCGGGTCGGGCATTGCTCCCAGGGATTAACCGTGTTTAGCCATTAGCACAACCTGGAAGACAACTAGCAGCACAGCAGGGTTCAGTAAAGCCACCCCGACTGTTTAACAAGAACTGACACTGACAGCACATAATGTCTGATTGGTTATATCTAGTATATTCTACAGTGTGTCTATACAGTGTGTAAAATGGGTGAGTGCTGTGAGACTTAACCACTGCTTTTGTGAAGGTGGAAAACCAAAACAACATGCTCAAAGTCGCTTAATTCTATTTTATATTCTACCATTGTGACCTCCAATTGAAAACACAATTGGGGGTCACTTAAAATACAATTCGTATAAACAATTCAAGAACAGACACTCAATAAATGTTCCTGATAGACACACAGCAAACAATCGGACCCCACACTTAATGTGTTTATTTGAAAAATGTTGCTATGAGTGACAACGTTGACAATTATGTGGCATCACAGATTCCTCAGGAAAATATCTGAGCACCAGCTCCAACCACAAAAAAAATATATAGTTAGGCCTACCTGGTTGTTGCCTACTTGTTGTTTTTTCTATTCATTCCAGCATGAATTTCAGAATCATCTTCAATCAGAAATGTTTACATAGCAAAAATAAAGACGGCCTAAATACCAACAATTTCTGACAAAACCTGCTGAAATGATGTGTTCATCAAGTCAAAGACGGATCAGATGAGATGAGTGTGCAGTTTCATTTACCTCTTTAACACCAGAAAGAAAGGGCTGCCTCAGACCCTGAATGCACCAAACTGCGCTCAATTCCTAATTAGCAGCTAGTTCCCATACCCCGTGCAACAGGTGATCTGAATAGCCCTCCAATTAACTCAGTTGAATTAGGAAAAGGAAAAATTACAACAAGCACCACAGAATGAGGAATTGCCACAACTGGATTCAGTGAAAATGACAAAAAAAGAGGTTGTTTGAGTGATCCTACTTATCTTGTGTTAAGTTGTTATGTGTCAACTAACAAGACAGAAATTCAAACATGCCTCTCAGCTGACATATCTGTCAACAACTCATGTCAACAGAACAGAGAGTGAAGGAGTTGCATTATCATAGTGTTTGGTTAAGCTCTCTAGCAACCTTACAAACTAAAGGCTAAACACAAAGGCCTGAACACACCACAAAGACCACAGCCTACATGTAACTGAACTTACCCCTTGTGGGCAAGATAATGTGTGTATAACTCTATGTTTGTATTGGGGTGTTGTGGGGACACAAATCTGTTTACACACTCACATTGTGGGGACTCCTCTTGATTACTGGCCTGTGTCTTGCAGGCCACGTGTTTCTCTATTTTTTATTCTACTAGGAACAAGAGAGAGGGAGAGACAAACATACAGGAATGTCTTTCTTCTGTCATTATGCTGTGTTGTTTCTCAACAGCTCCCCCTAATGACCAGTTATGGCATTACGTGACACAAGACACAGGCAGGTGACAACTAAAGAAACACATTTCAACATGCACCACATTTTATGTTAATTAAATACATTTCACCTGATTAACAGTGTGTTAAAAGGCCATTTGAAACTAGGTATGTATGTGAATTCACACGTCTTTTATTATTTTTTAACTTAGATTTTATTTAGGCTCCATTTATACATGGAGCAGTTCTTAAAGACTCTTTACAAAAGTTTAAATGATCATAGAAGACAACACACTAAGCACATTTCTAAAAAGGTTTGTATAGGTTATATTTATTTAGGATATATATTTATATTCAACCCACATTTAGAATCAGAATCAGGTTTTTTGCGAAGTAGGTTTACACATACAAGATATTTGCTCTGATGTGTATTTGTGCTTACATTAACAAAATAAGAGGAATTAAATAGTTTGAAGGGAAACTATATGATATTTGAAGTTTCATGATATTAAGACGATCAGCTATATGGTGATTTAACTGTGCTTTTATGTAAGTCTATAGAATATCATTTGAAAACTATGTGAGTACATAAGAGACATCACCTTTGAGCCTGTGGTTTAGTACACAGAAAACTGTGTTTTTCTGCGACTAGGTATATAAATGCTTATATAATTTAATCATATCTCCCACAGTAAATATTTATGTGTGTGAGGCTGCCTGTCAGTCATAAACAGAGTGGTTGGTGTGTTGTTGTTGGCAGTGCGCTGACAAATTGGCATGTAAACTGAGTCACAGAGATGAAACAAACATGTTGACTTGTTGTTTCCAGAAGGGGCGTGTGTGTTTGCTCCTATGTGGTTATGTGTGCTGGAATGTGTGTGTGTGTGTACCAGTGTCTGTCTGACTAATATTTTGTAACTTAATGGAGGCACCCCTTGACCCCCTACCCATCAGTTTGTGATTGGTCTGTAGCTCCAGCATCGAGGATTAGACCATGTTTCCCCACTTTACGTCCCCTCTCTCTCCTTTTTTTTATTTCTCTCTCTTCCTTCCCTACATCACATGATCCGTTACATCACGGGATTGAGGTCAGAGCTGGATTAGGGTGAGCGACGCAAGCGAGAGAGGCAACGCTGGAATTACTGAAAGTGAGGGAGGAGATGTAGGAGGGGAGTAAATGGAGGGGGGGGGTAGTTTAGATGGCCTGCAGATGAGAAAGAGGAAGAAGGGAAGAGAGAAGGGAGATATTCAGAGATTGGGACAAAGGAAAAAGGAACAGAGGAAGGCAGATAAAGGGGGGATGAAGATATGCAGGGGTTTACACTAAAAGGGGGATTTGAAAAATGCAACTACTAATGGCCTAATGTTGGACAAAGTGGAGCTCTCAAAGAATAAAGTGTTTGTGATAAATATTTTTGCAGAATGTGAAAAGATGTATTCAAAATGCAGTAAATCAGATAAAGGAAACAGCAGGCGTACGTGTGGAGTAAAGAGGGGAACAGTTCAAAGCTTAGCAGGAGCTCACAGTCTGTTTTTCTTTAGAGTCTCTATACTTGAGTGTTAATGTAGAAAGTACCTCTTAGTTTTTCAAAATATTGTTACATCCAATAGCATAAAGTCTATTTTGAGCAATGAAGAATATATGTTATCATCCAATGGCAAAAAGGTGAGGAAAGAGAAACCTGCTGGATTTTTTAAAACTTGGAATATTCTTTCCACATGTAATGCTGATGTTTAAAACTTGTTGGCAGAGTGACTGAAATAAAAAAGTCTCCATCCATTTGTTCTAGAAAATAACATTAAAGTTTGGATTCAGCTGTGTGACACTTGAAAGGCCAATAGTTGCAATACATTTAATTTAATCTCGCTATCAGATAACTTATATTATTTTAATGCAAGTGTTGATTACAAAAAATATAGAGTTCAAGTGCAAAATCTGAGATACAATACACTTTTGAGAGTATCTGTAAGAGAAGCATCTTAAAATTGTCAGTTGCAACATTCTTCGAAACATACAGAATGAAGTCATAAACTTAAATAAAGAATCAAAATACACACTTATTGTGAGAAACATGTCATTTGTTTTCACTGTTGGCTTTAAGTCCTACAAAAACATTCCCATTTATCAACTTTGTATTAACTCGAGGTAGTATTTCATAGCCAACACAAGGAAAACAATGCTAGACTAACACCAGTGTATGATGAATTAATACATTTTTGTTTCACTAAAATTGTAAGTCAATGCTTCCTAAATGTCTAAAATGATGTTAAGTGTACTTGCGACCTCTCATTGTCCGGTGCATACGTCCATGGCTGTTACCAGTTTTAAAGAGTGATCACCTCGTTAAAGAGCTTCCTTCTTTTTCACAGTATACTGGTACAAAAAAGGGATTTCATTAAACACGTAAAATAGGTCGGTAAATACCCCTCACTTTTAAGCATCATCATATCTATAAAAGGGGATTGCAAATGAGAAATGTCCTCACTGTGCACACAATACCACCTTAAGCTTAGAGGTTTTGACGGGGAGTCATGCAAGCGTGGTGTAATTCGTTTATAGCCTAATGTTAGCTTTTTAGTTCTACCACTCGCTTTGAGTTCCAAAAAGACGACATAAAAGCGGTGACTTGCTTACCAAAACGTGTAAGGATCATGAAGGTTTGTTTGCCACAGAGCTCATTTTCTGCAATATTTCAAAAGGCAATAGAAAAATCCAATTGCTTATTGTCGAGAGCAATGCCAGCAGTGGTTCAGTCAGTAGGGGCTTGGACTGGGAGCCGTAGGGTCGCCGGTTCAAGTCCCCGACCAGACCTAAATATGGAGTGTGGATTTCTACGTGGAGAGGTCCCAGTTCACCTCCTGCCCTGCTGTGGTGCCCTGCAAGGCACGGACATCTCTCACTCCCATTGCTCCCCGGGCGCTGTACAATAGCTGCCCACTGCTCCTAGTACTAGACTCCTGGTACTAGGATGGGTTAAAAGCAGAGAACACATTTCACTGTGTGTGCTGTGCTCTGCATGTGTGACCATTCAAGAGGGTTTCATCCCTCCCAATTCTATTCTAACATATAAATGGAAATAAGGTCTATAAAGTCTAGAGACAATCCTGCATGGTAACAGGAAATCCTTAACAAAGAGAACGTAATCTGACACAATTAATTGACCTCACAGTGTTCCTGTCTTGGTTAACAATGGGGACACAAATTAAACCTGTACTTGCACGGTAGAGAAAGGGTGAACCGGGAGACTAGAGATTAGACTACATTTCATTGGTATGAAACTGGAACTGGACGTCCTGACTGGACATGTGATTCTTCCGGTTCACACAACGAGTAGGAAGAATCATGTCTTAACTTTTACTTTTAATTTCATCTCCGTGTACGAGCTGTACATGCTGATGTTTGGTACACTTCATCTGTGTTATGTCAGAGTTCTTTTTTTCATTTTTATTTGCAAGAGGTCAAAGTTTTTATTATATACTTTATGTCCCATGATGCCCTGGGCCCTGCGAGAGCATCTGTCACCAGCGGGGAACATTGGAACCAATTTGTCATCTGGAGAGGAAGAGGGTTTTAATCCTGCCGATGAAAAGAGAAAATGTCCAGAGAAAGATGGAAATACAAGTGGAGAAGGGATAGGGCAAGTGGCATAATGAGGAGAGAACACGGAGACGACGAAGAGGAGGATGAGGAGGAGGAAGAGGAGGACGAGAAGGAGGAGGAAGAGGGAGACTGTAATCCTGTCTAATTCACTTAGTGTTGCGCTGAGGGAGCAGGACACTAAGAGGATTTGGGACATTCTCTAAATTAGATCAGCAAGAATAACAAACTGCAAGTAGAGGTGGAGTGGAAGAGGAAAAGGAAGGTGGCATCAAGGAAGGGAAGGTGGCACCAAGGAAGGGAAGGTGGCACCAAGGAAGGGAAGGTGGCATGAAGTGGGTATGCTGGAAGAAATATGGGTAACATGCATAAAGAAAATGCCATGACATTTCTGAGGAAGCAACAGAAGAAAATGCTTTATTTAAAAAAAGTTTGGTATCATTTTAACAGTGAGAAATACAGACTTTACAAACAATGTTACAATTGTAGACATTGAGCAAAGCATTCAACCCCCAAGTAGCTCAAAGATAAAGAATGTTACTTACTGAGACCTTTGCATGTATCTCCAATTTTGAAAAGCAAAGGGCTCATTACAAGATCAGCAAAACATGAACACACTCACTGGGTTCCTCTGATAACATTTGTGCACCCCATAATCCAGAACATAGCTTAAATTCGACATATCATTAATCTGTAGCTCTAAACTCTGACTTTTACTATTAGTCATATTAACTAGGTGTTAAATTGTAATCTGTGGTAAAGCCTCTAGCAGAAGTGAATGCTGAGGTTGACAGAGGCTGGTTGATCCATTCATACTGTAATACTGATCCTGTTACCACTACTATCTGCAGATCACTCACACCTACTTACACTGCAGTACTGTGTGATTTAGCTGCATTACTGCAGTCTCATTTAATGACTAATGCAAATTATAAAGTCTGTTTTTAATGTATTGTCAGATTTATTGATTAATAAAACCAATTGAAAACATTCAAACCAAATTCAAAACAGTTCTGATATTTTTAAATAACTTTACATTGTTCAATGTTGGGGCAAACTAAAATACAACTGATTCTATTGATTGACAAATGAATACTTATATTGTACTTATAAAACAACCAATTTTGTGTTCAATTAATTGTAGAAATATTCTATTTTTAAATGATTGTGCCAGGATATACAAATGTAAGACATTCATTTAAGAGCAGGTTACTGACATCCACGTTGATAAAATAATACAGTTTTCAACTCTGGACTAAAGTCATTGAAGTTAAATGATGTTCACTGATGGAAGTCCCATTGAATGGAAGTCTATGACAAGTTACGTTACATTGTCCTTGATCCATTACCTCAGTAAGATTTTCATGACAAGTTGATAACCCCAATTACAACGTTTCAAGTCTTTATGAAAACAGAAAATACAGAGGATGTTTATTCTGTAAATTATGGTCCCTTTTGTTGTAAAATTAACAAAACAGTTTCACAGTTCAGCTCCGGTGTTTGTTACATTACAGTCAAATACTATATCTTGTTTGCATTGGTTGTACTTGCACAACGTGATTTCAAAAATGATGGTGATGGCCAAAATGCCAACTAGAGGGCAAACAAACTCAATGGTGGCAACACAGTTATAGTTTACGTTGCTTCTTTATCTATTTTTTTCTAAATGGAACCATCATTTACAAAATGAACATAATGTTGTTAAGAACCCGGACCCATTTATACTTTTGGGGAAATTAAGGGGAACATAATTTAGACTAAATAGACCACCTAGAACACATTTCTGACAAGAAACCCCCCCTAGTGTCAAATATCTGAAATGTGACGTATATGTCACTTTGGGCTTTCATGGTAAAATAACTCTTATTTATAACTTCATTAACGAGGATGATTTTTTGGTTTAAATTAGTTCTTTGCATTGAAGAATAAAGAACATATCAACTCAATATAATTGAATCAGCTAAATTAACTGAGCAGATCATAATCATATTTCTAATTGTGCATATATGTCACTTTGGGTTTACTGTGAAAGTTTAGGGTTAAAGTCCCGATCAGTGTCAAAGCGATGTTTATCTAATTTGTTTCATATCAATTTGATCAATAAATGTTTCCACCACAGGTTAAATGTAATAAAGGACATGTTATGTAAGCATTTTAATTCTTAAATGGCTTGAATTTTACCTTTAACAACAAACAAAAAAGCTTTTGAAATGTAGCTCGTTCTGTCACATGTGTTAGCCTGGCACATCATGGACATGTTGTCATGGGAACACAAAGTCACATGACCTGGACCAGGACCCAGCAGACTGTTCAGTGTGTGTCAGTTAGGGACTTCATTAGATGAAACAAGGCTAAAGCTGTATGAGGAACTTTCCAGAACATTTCAAGTTCATGTGTCACGGTGGGTCCTTATGGGTTAAAGAAAACTTGGAACTAGCGACTGAGACCGTAAAGTTATTGGGAAAATGTTTACTAAATGAAAAACTATAGTAAGGAGTGGAGTAATTTTCTCATACTTCTTGTTAATGGACTTCCTTTTGCAACCAGGGGAGTTTCCCCCTGCTAGCCATTTAAAAGAGTGCAGCCTTTTTGAGGAACAGGACATTTTGGAGACAGCCCTCGATCAAAGGCTGTGACTAGTGGATAGGATGGTCCTTCGGCCTGAATCGTCTATTATTCAAATATAAAAACAATCTAGAAAGTTTTAAACAATGTCCGAATAATTCATACTTTCAAAGCTACCAAGAGTTATATGAACCCATTCTGTGTTACACATGAATGGGCGGAGACAGCATGAGAAATAATCTCGGGGACTTTGGGAACTGACCCTCAATTAAAAAGAACAAACCAGACTACAAAAAGGGTTTTCAGAAAGCATTATGACCTGGGCCTGCAGGCTTTGTTTTGTTTCTAATCAACAGCACCAAATGTTCCTCTCTCTGAAACGACCTCAGTTCAACTCACTTTCATCATGGATTCCTTTTTCATCTTGAAACCCAAGCAAAACAAAAAAACAAATAAAAATGAATTTGTGAACTCTGTGTCCCATTGTCTTTGAATTACATTTTGCCTGCAGGCTGGTGTGATGATGATTGTTTGTTTGCATGTGTATGTATGCGTGAGTGTGTCTGTGTGTGTCATAATTGTGTGTTTTGGCGTGTGCTTGGCGCGTGTATGCTTGGCGGCGTTGGGATTAGGAATCGATTAAGAGGAAAATGGACTGCAGGAAGGAGGGAGGGAGGAAGAAGGGAGGCAGGGAGGAATGAATGGAGGGAGGGGGGGGGGGGGGCTGGTCAGCAGCCTGTGGCATGATTACTGTGTGCCTCCGGAGCAGGCTGGCCACCAGCTTGTTTGTTGGGGATTAGAGCGAGGAAAGAAATGAATCATATTTCTAAGTCCTGAGTGTATCTGAGTCTGTGTCTCTGCTTCTGAGTCCATATGCTGCTGCTTGGGGATTACAGGAGCACACTATATCTATGTATCTATCTATCTATCTATCTATCTATCTATCTATCTATCTATCTATCTATCTATCTATCTATCTATCTATCTATCTATCTATCTATCTATCTATCTATCTATCTATCTATCTACCTACCTACCTACCTACCTACCTACCTATCTATCTATATATCTATCTATCTATCTATCTATCTATGTATCTATGTATCCTATCTATCTATCTATCTATCTATCTATCTATGTATCTATCTATCTATCTATCTATCTATCTATCTATCTATCTATGTATCTATCTATCTATCTATCTATGTATCTATATCTATCTATCTATCTATGTATCTATGTATCTATCTATCTATGTATCTATCTATCTATCTATCTATCTATGTATCTATCTATCTATGTATCTATCTATCTATCTATCTATCTATCTATCTATCTATCTATCTATCTATCATTTGGATCATGAATCCATGAAAACTGAGTCTGTGGCTGTGGTTCTGCTTGATGCCTACATTTCAAATATGTCTACATTTCAATTGTTGTCATTTGGATTGTCCAAGTTGTAATTGTACTATGTTGTTTATTCTATTCACATTACCGCTATGGTCTAAGGACAAAGGGTTACACGTGTAATTTGTTCTATTGGGTTATATAAATAAAATGTTGTTGCCATTTTTTTCTCACAGGTGTATTGTGTCTTTGAGATGTGTACCTTTGTGATTTTCACCACACCATAAGCTAACCTCCCTGAGACCTTTCCTCCAGTGCCCTCCTGCCGACCCCTGTGTTTCTGACCCGTTGCAGGAACACACAGAAACATTCAGCAATCCAAAATAATCTGCACTTTTTGGGTACTTCAGTTTGGGACTCTGTATTATTGTTTGTTCTAATCTGTTTTCTGTCCTCTCTGCCCTGCTGCCTCTCATCTCTGCCTCGCACTCAACCTCCTGTAAGGATTAGTGGACACGCTCCCAGAACCTGAGTCCAGATCTCAACTACCTTTTCTAGTGTTGCCGAAAATGAAGGATAACATCAGTGGTGTAATGTAACTGAGTACATTTACTCAAGTGTTGTACTTATTTGCATATTTGAGGTACTTGTAGGTTCCCTAAATATTTTTGTTTCCATGTGACAATTCCATTTGATATATTGTACTTTTTACTTCACTACATTTTAACTTTCCTCTGAATATTTGTGTACATTTTTGTTCAATGCTACCTCTTTTTATTTCCCCATTAAATTAAATTCTGATACAAATATTTTATTTCCCAGGGTCATTTTTCATATTTCGGTTTTACCTACTTCTTTGTTTGTTATTTGTAAACATTTCTTAAAGGGGTCTTATTGTGCTACGTTTCAAGTTCGTATGTAGTGTCTCTACTGTGACATGTCTCCATGCTTTCATGTTCAAAAAGCTCTTTATTTTTCTCACACTGCCTGTGCTGCAGCACCTCTTTTCACCCTCTGTCTGAAACCAGAGCCCAGTCTGCTCTGATTGGTTAGCTGACCGGCTCTGTTGTTATTGGTCAACCGCTTAAAGATGTCCCGCCCCTTAACCCATCACGTACAAAGTGTTTGAGCGCTAGCTAATAGAAACCGAGTGTTGCATAGTGATGACACGATATTACAGAAGTGAACAAATGAGTCCAATGGAGGCGTTTCAGGCAGGGGGGGAGAAACTTTGGGATTTAAGCCTTTTTAGACCAAAACACCCATCTCTCCAAAACATATACAAGCAGTCCATTATCAGACAGGCAAAACAAATGGTGTCTGATCCCACCCACATACTCCAGCCAGAATTCCAGCTCCTACCTTCCGGTAGAAGATTCAGGGTTCCCAAGAGCAGGCTGAACTGCTATAAGCACTCATTCCTACCTATGTCCATTAAGCTTCTTAACATTCACATGAAATGAAATGTAGTCAAATGTAATGAAATGTACTTTTTAAATGTTGGCCATGAGGGTTGTGCAATAGGTCGCCATTGTCAGTATGTGCGTCTTGTGTTTGTTCAAACGGTGTATGACTGATGATATGTGTATGTCTCTTGATGTCTACTATGTTTGTATATGTACATGTATGCGGAACTGCAGGACGGAGTCCAGAACAAATTTCCTTACGGGGACAATAAAGTATATCGTATCGTATCGTATTTACAAGCACTAAAACCTATATAACACACTACATGAGAGGGAAAACGCCAAAAAGCTTTATAGGGCCCCTTTAAGTATACGTTGCATTTTCGGAGGAACCGTGACTTCAGACTTAAGAACAGAATGACCCCAGAGTGTTTTAATGAAGTTGTTTAATGTCTCAGAAACATCATAGCTATCTAGCATGGTAGTGGTGAGACTGGCCGAACACAGGAGACGAATGAAATATACAAAATAATTCATGTCAGAAAAAATAAGCAGAGAAGATTATAGCAATGCAAAACTTAAAAGTACAGTAAGTGATTAAGAAGCATAAACAGCATTGTATCCTACTACTGCTACTTTTATTGGATAAACCCCTGAGTTTGAAAAAGAAGAAGAAAAAAAAGTTGGCAGTTTTTCTAGAAATGAAGAAAGAGAGAGATTCTGTTGGGTGGAGCGCCTGGTGCCAGACATGATTGCATTTTCAAGTTTTAATATTTACAAAAGAAACAAAAGTATATTAGCAACGTCCATGTCAGCTGAAGACATAATATTAATACTGAACTTCAAAACAAATTACCACAATTTTTACTTCAACGAATTCACAATTTTTTTTTTTTTAAAGAAACATCATATTGTTAAAGTCTAATACAAAAAAAAAAGAAAAAAATCAAACGATACATCAAACACATAAAGTGGTAGCCATCACATCTTTACAGGTTGGAGTTGAGAGAGGCACCAAACTCTCTGTGCAAAGGGGGGCTGCATGGCGGCCCAGACCCTTCCCTTTCTCTGGTGCAGCCTCCTCTCCATCACATACCTCCTGCAGCAGTTTACCAGCAACATCTTTTTATCACAAAGTCATTCAAAAACTGCTCCAACAATCTGCTAACCTCATGCAAACACTGTGAGATGGAGTCGGGTGGGTGGGTGGGTGGTGGGGGGAGTACTCGGCTGCCACAATGCCACCATTGTTGCACAAATTGTGTGGAAGTGATCCTATTAAACTAACAATGCACGAGCCATTCTGCTAATGATTTGCTCAAAGGCAACAGGTTTGTACTGCAGTCGCTTCGGTGAGCAACTCTACCCCCTCCGCGTTTATCACACTCAGGCTGCAGAGGGTCAGTATCACACAAAGGCTACTGGGAATCATCAGCTTCTGTCTGCTAAAGTTATTATTATTGTTTACATGGTTTCTAATTAGTGGCCACCCTGTTAGAGACACCTACTCAATAGATGTTTGACTCAAAGCTTCTTGAGCCAGCTCGCTGATGAAAAGCAGCGTTATAAAAGAAATACATCACAGAAAATACGAGACAAAGTCTAGAAGGAAGAAATAAACATGAGCGTGGGTCAGTTCTTATGATTTAACACGTCCATTTCAAAGGCTGTCTATGCAAAGTAAACCTGTACGTCACTCAATCTGCTTCAAATGTGAAAAGCAGTTTCAGCTCGATATGATTGAGTAATCAACCGAAAGCATTCAGCATGTGAGGAGTATCCACCTTTGCTAATGCATTTCACTTTAAACTCTCATCAGTAACAAACTGTATCTTAATCACAACAATACCACAATGAAATCTGTTGTCACTAATTTGATTTTATTGTACAAAAAATTGGAAGTTTGTTCTCCTTTTACACAGCCGTTCAATGATTTCAAGGCTGATTTCTATGTCGCTTAAACCTACACTGTGATCTCTTTGTTACAATCATCAAGCGGAGCATCAGCAGATCAGTTTCCTTCCACACAAAATGATTTATTTCAGCTGATTCATTGATTTCTGTGTCCAAAGATCTCTTCCATTTCCTAAAACTCACTTCCTCTAACCCCCCTTTCCCTCCCCATTGACCCACTTCTTCCACATTTTACAAGACCTGGAACTTCCAGGAGTTCTGGTCTTTGTAGTCCAGACAGTCAGTGGCATTGAAATTGAGCTTCCAGGCAGCTTGGTCCTTGTAGTCTAGACAGTCGACGGCTCCGAAGCCCAGTGATGCGGCCGTGTACCCTTGGGAGGAGAGTGAGGCTGGAGACTGGCTGAGAGGACCCCCCATGGAGGAGGCCGTGATGGGGCTCAGGGCTCCTCCGGTGCCCGACAGCTGGGGGTGCATCGGGGACAGGTAGGAGCTGCAGTCCAGGCCTGTGAAGTAGGAGGAGGAGCCTGCGTAGCTCTGGCTGTAGGCCGGCGCCTGGCTGTAGGCCATGGGATAGCTGGCGGTGCGCTGCATGCAGGGGGTCCCGGACACAGACAGGGGGTCCGGCAGCGGGGAGATGGACGCCGGGCTCCAGATGGACACTGTGGCACTGGCAGCGCTGGAGCTGGGCGTGATAGAGGTGCCGGGTGGAGGCGGCTGGGGGCTGTAGGACCCGTTGGGTGCGTTGACGCTGGCCTCAGAGTGGTTGTCGCGGGCCGGAGACGCCTTCTTCTTAGGGGGCCGCGGTTTGGACTGACCGGTGCTCTGCTGCTGCTGCTGGCGGCACTTTGCACGGCGGTTCTTGAACCAAACCTGGAAGGATGGCATCAGAGAGGAGGTTGATTATTAAATATATACTTTATGATAAAAGATAGACTATAGGAGCAGCTATTGTGAGAAAATAACCTCTTATACAGGCATGTTCTGTTGCTTTAAAGTTATTATAAAAGACATTTATCAATATATTATATTAAATATGAAATATAAAATGACTACTTTAAGAGAAAAGAGAAACTATAGGAGCTGCTATTGTGAAAATAAGCTTTCATACAGAAATGTTCTGTTATAAAAGACATCCATCAAAAGAGGACACATACATTAAACGTTATTCTAAACAGAGGTTGAGGAAGATCTTTTATTTAACCAAATGTAGCAGTACTAAATCTTAAAAATACTCTGTTACAGGTATAAGTACTGCATTCAAAATCTTAAATAAGTAAAAGTACATTGGCATCAAAATATACTTGATGTTCCAAAAGTAAAAGTACTTGGTGGCCCAGTGCAGAATCACATATTACATTAGTGTGTATTATTATTGATGCATTCATGTGTTCATCACAGCTGGTTAAGGTGGAGATCATTTCAGGTATTTCATATTCTACTGCTGGATGTTTAACCTTTTTTAATAACATTTTGTAATAGCTTATATCTGCATCTGTAAAGTAAAATAAATGAAAAAGAGGAAACAAGTGCAATATTTGCCTTCAAACTGTTTTGAAGCTGAAGTATAAAGAAGCATAACATATTTACACTCAAGTACAAGTACCTCAACATTTAAAAATAACTACAGTACTTGAGTAAATTCACTTTGTATTTCTTTAAATAGTTACCTGGACTCGGGACTCCGGCAGGTTGATCTTGAGGGCCACCTCCTCGCGCATGAAGATGTCCGGGTAGCGCGTTTTGGAGAACAGAGCCTCGAGGATGTCCAGCTGTGCGCGCGTGAAGGTGGTGCGCTCTCGACGCTGTTTACGCGGTGTGTCTAGAAAAAAACCAAAAAACGAAAAACATTATTATTATTATTTTTATTATTATTCTTCGGTTGTTTTTTTATTTTAAATAACATTGCTTTGTCTGTGTTGGTTCACAGGTTTAACTCAGAAGTAAAACACATGAACTGGGCCGATAGATTGGAAATAGTGCTCGCATTGCTATTACAATCCCTTGAGTAAAAGGGTACGAAAAATGTAAAAGTAAAATAATCAAGTAAATGATTAGAGTTATTTCTCTTAAATTTGCAGGAATAAAACTTAACTACACTCCGGTTCTTTATTTTATAAATTGCTTAAAATGTCATTTCTAATTTATATTATGTTACAGAACACGTCTAGAAATTAACCGGATGCAGTTTAATATAATTAAATGTGTTTTTGTGGGATTATAATGGCAACTCGTGTCGTATTAGAAGAAACTGAGTGTTAGTCAAAAATGTTTCGATGTTTTGTGTATTTTACGAGGTTTCGTGAACATGTATAGAAGGTGTTGTGGTTATAGCTTCATAACCGAGACCGTTTGAATCGAAATATGCAAAACAAAGAAACGAAAGTGACTCCAAAGCCATACATATTTTAAATGTAAAATATAATCTCCTAGAAGAAGGCCAAGCTTTATCTCACGCCTTCTGTCATCGGTGCCAAACCTCGGCGTCCCTTTACTCAAAGTCTCTCCTTCTTCTTCTTCTCGGAGGTGACAGATGCTGATCCATCCGAACAATATAAGAAGTGTTCGTTCATAGAAACTACATTATGGCACCAAATAAAATACAATGCTCATCCTTAAGTAAATAGGTTAGTACACGATAAGAGCAACAGATTGGAGACTGGTTTGAAGTTAAGTCGGTGTGAGAACAAGCTGCGTTTCCTTTCACACGTTTTTCTTATTGTCTTTTGACTCTGTAATCCGCTGCATTTATAGGTCAAGTGAACACATGTTCCGATGTATGAAGAATCAGAGACATGTATTCATACTCATAACCTTACTTGTAAAAAAAAACAAAATACAAGAGAATGTGTTCTTTTACGCACAAGATATAAAAAAAAAATTGTCATTTTTATTTTCAGTTTCTGTATTAGAAAATAAACTTAAAAAAAAAAAAGTAAACTACAATTGAACGACATATTTGAAGTATTTAGAAACAAAACAAGTTAAAGGTACTCACTGGGGTATCCAACGGCGGAGTGGAGCAGATCCATGCCCGGGCCGGACAGCGTTAACCCGTTCACGGAGTAATGGGGTTGCTTAATGTAGGACATCATGCCTCCTGCTGGCTTTAAAACACTCCCTCACTACCTCACTCTCTCTCCTTCTCTCAGGCCGGGGGCCGGGTCTCCGAGCTAGTCTCTAGGGGGGTGTCTCTCTCTCTCTCTCTTTCTCCCTCTCTCGTTTTTTCTGTCACTCCCTCCCTCTCTGTTTTTTTTTTTTTTTTTACCTTGGGTTGTTGGTCAATTAGTTGTTTTTCCCTTTAGCTATACTGCCTTCGACTGTGCTGTCAGGTGTAAAAGCGCTGGATCAGGTGCGTAAAACACAAAATATAGACACTGTGTTTATATTTTAACCCCCCTCTAATAAGATAAGAAGCAAAAACAATAGCTATAAATCAACCCAAGGCTAAAAAATCAAGACTCCACATAAACAAATGACAGCTCACTAATAGACACCCTTGCAATGCTGCGGTTTCTCCATCCAAGTCGTGCGTAATGGCAGTGCGCACCGGTTTCGCCAGGTGACAGGTGCCCAAAGCAGCAGTTCTGCAACAGTTCGGCCGTCTGCGGGCTGATGGGAGCTGGGAGGCGGTGTAAAGGAGAGCCTGGTGCCTGGAGGAGAGGATCTTCTGGATCTGCACGGTGGACAAGTGAGGCGAGCAAGAGGAGGCTGGCTAATTAGAAGTAACTTCTTACCCAAGTAGACACACTGAGCCCTCCCTCTCTCTCTCTCTCTCTCTCTCTCTCTCTCTCTCTCTCTCTCTCTCTCTCTCTCTCTCTCTCTCTCTCTCTCTCTCTCTCTGTCTCTCTCTTTCTCTATTGGGCACGCTCAAGCAAATGCACGCACAACCTGTTATGTATTCACGCTGGGCCTATAATGCTGAATATGAAGTTTTACGCTTCATTTTCTCTGGTTTAATGATTCAAGAAAGATACTTGCAGTCACACTGACACCTGTTGTTACATATAACTATTTAAAAGTTATTTAAACAACGTAAAAAAAAGGAAATAAAGACACAATGTGTTTGACACCTTGCGTTACTTTAGTAGGTGAATGTTTCGTAACCCATCAGGTTTCATTGTTATGAACCGTTTTTTAAAGCAATTTCAACAACGCATAAATTCACAAAAAAGGAAATAAAGACAGAAATACTAAGTGTTTGGCACCTGGCAAGTTACTTCACAGAACAATGTGAGTGTATATAAAACCCTTTTAGTCTTATTGAGGCTTTTGCAGGTTTTTATTGTTATGAACCTTTTTTCGAAATTGGCCCCTTAAAATAATTAGGCGACCCTTTGCAGAGTGTGGAGTCAGAGGTAGAGCCACAGTGAGGCGGAGAGGGGGTACAGGCCGGATTAGAGGCACACAAAGAGCGCGTTGTTCTGCCATTAAATCCCCTTCTGATCCCCAACATGCCCCCTCAGGCACATTCATTCACCCACTATACAGTCAATAATAATAATAATAATGATACAAATAATAATACAAATAATAATAATAATGTTCTGCCTTTTATTATTTGTGATTATTTTTTTTTTAATAATTGTTTGGTAGATCATTGAAGTTAATTAAGAATTGTACATTATAGATATTTGATATAAAAAAAAATAATAATACGGGCTAAAAAGTTAAAAGGTACGTTTTAATCCACTAAAATATATATTTTTAAAACAGTGTTGTTGTATTGCAGTTATTTGATGTAGAAAAGAACACATTAGGTTTTATTTGATATAGTTTCTATCAGGATTAAACCTATAAATAAATATATATATATTCGTAATCTTAGCCTAACAGCGATACATGAGGGATATTTCCAGTGTTAAATCCTGGTTAAAACGTTAGATCTGAGGATAATACATTTTGTCTGATCGTTTTATTAATTTCCACACACACTCTTCTCGCACAGGCCGTGTGTATGCTCACACACACACTCTTCTCGCACAGGCCGTGTGTATGCTCACACACACACTCTTCTCGCACAGGCCGTGTGTATGCTCACACACATACTCTCTCTGTGATAGTGTGTGTCCTCTGCCAGGAGACAATTTCACATGCAGTGTCCAAAGCCGATTCTCTGCGCTGGTTAATTGAATCGGATTTCTTATAGTTTAAAATCCACACACACACACACACGTACACACACACTCACACACACACAGACCCATGTAGCTACAGCCCAAACTGTATAAGGGGTTTATGTGTAAAGCCAAAGCGGAGATATAAAGACACACACAGCGACAGAGACTCTTTACCGGCGTGTGTGAAGCTTTCTAAAACTCAGTGAAACTGCACAGGTGAGTGTGAGTGTGTGTGTGGAGCTATGTGAGTGTTTGAGGCCTGTACAAGTGTGTGTGTTTGTGTGTGTTGACGTTTGGATACCTCCCGTCTCCAGAGGACGCGCCTCACTTCAGGTACGCATTTTGTTTGTTTGTTTGTTTCTTGTTTTGTTGTTGTTAACTCGTGTAGTTTACTCTGTCGGAGTCACGGACTTCTCGAGACCTCCAACTGAGAGAAAGAGAAGAAAAAAAACAGCGCGAGAGACCTCAGATATATGCCTCAGAGCGCGCGACCCTGCGCGTAACTGAGCTGTGAACGCGCACAGCACCTTCCTCCCGCAGACTCTTGTGTTTTATGTTGATGTGTGCTCTTTATATGTAAACATGCATTTTCACGCACTTTAATGCAGTCGCAGTTTTGAGCAATGTTTTTATTTAACAGCTAAGAATTTAAAAACGCTTTAAAAATAGGCTAATATTTGTATTTATGGCTTTTGTCTTGTATGTCAGCCACCTCCTTCATATTACAACATAGATGCATTTTTAAACAATTACAGATTTGTGTAAGTTTGATGTAAAGGCCATGACAAGACAGATAGCATATCAACAGATCAATGGAAGACTAATGTTTTTTTAGTAATGATACAGTTTTGTTCAACAATTCAGTTATAAGTTAACCTTTTTATTTCATTTATTTAGTTATAATACATGGACTTTTGTCTTAGAAATGATCAGCAGCTGCCCCTTTAGCCTATATTAAATAAAAGCATACTTCGTTAAATAAGAGTATGGAAAAAGGAGCATCTAATCGAGTCTTAAGCCTAATCCATCGAGTGAAATTGCTACAGGAAAACACACGTAAGTCTCAATAAGAGGCCTTTAACCTTGAATAGCATATAGCCTCTTATATGTCAACAAACTGTTCCATGCATTTTACCAAGTGTATGTGCTATGTTTTATTTAAAGTTCATGGCAAGACCGTGAAAAGACTAAAACATTACCAATTTAATTATAAGTTAACCTATTTTTTTTATTTTGTTATCATTTCATTTCATTTCAAACCTTTATTTAACCAGGTAGGTCCCATTGAGATCATTGATCTCCTTTTCAAGGGAGACCTGCAGCAAGTAGGTTACACATGAAACATAAAACAACATATAATATATATTATATATTTTGGGAGGCTGTGGCTCAGTGGACTTCAAATCAGGGGATAGTAAATTCGAGTCCCACTGCAGTCAGCATGTCGTTGTGTCCCTGGGCACGACACTTCACCCCAAATTGCTCCTGTGGGGATTGTCCACGGTATTAAGTCGCTTTGGATAAAAGCGTCTAACCCATGTAATGTAATGTAATGTAATGTAATATAACATTAAAGGACATCATACATCATATTTACAGGACATACCTATCGACATTTACAAGTACCAATAGTATCAAAGAGCATTTCACCATAGCATCTATCCGAGCTAAAAACATGCAGTGGAACCAAAATGCTCGGTTTCAATTATTTTTGAAGACTTTTCCAAGCGAGAGGAGCTGCGCACATAAAAGCTTTCGTACCTAAGGCAGTCCTAGCACTTGGCTTTTTGCTTGGAAGTGATCTTGAGGAGCTGTCTCTTTAGCCGTTGTTAAATAAAAGCTCACGTTAAAAATAATACGAAGTATCGAAAAATAGAAAAAGGAGCATTTAAACGAGTAATAGGCCAAATCCATCAAGAGCAATTGCACAGAGGACAACGCACTTCCTTCAGATTAAATATGAGGCGTTTGTTCACTGCAATTAAATAATGATAAATGTATCCTTGGCGCTCTATTTGGCTTAAATATAGTTTAATTGTAAAATAAAATGGCAGGGAAAAGGATATGAATGTTGCTTTAGAGTCAATTAACCCATTTCTAACAATAAAAGTGATTAATTGATAGGCCCACATTTCTAACCTGACGTTACACACTTTGCTCATTAGGTTGTCTTTGCGATGACATTATGAAAAAAGCAACCAGCCCCTCCACCTCCATGGTTTTTCACGAGACAGAAATTAATTGTATTAATGGCATCATTTCTAATTTGTTTGAGTCATTATTTTGTATTTAGGTTGAAAAGTTTAACCCTTATCTAATAAAATCAAAAGCATGCATTTTATTTGTGCACGTCATGATGATTTGGTTTGTTTGAGCGACTTCTTTCTGCTTCTGCTGGTGGATGAATGGAGGCACTAGGACCCAGAGCAGACGCACATTAAGGACAACCAGCACATAAGAGGCTTACTGCATCTAATCTAAACTCCCACACACACACACACACACACACACACACACACACACACACACACACACACACACACACACACACACACACACACACACACACACACACACACACACACACACACACACACACACACACACACACACAAGGACACACACAGAGCATTTCACAAACATCCCATTTTAAAACAAGCACGCATACACGTCCCAGAGGCAAACACAACCATTGTATTTTCATTTAGTTTTCATTTTCTCTAAACTCTTTTTGTATTCCCCTCGTTGACCTTTACATCCATCCCACTTTGTTGGAGAACATTTGCCCATATGCTCAGTTTCTCTTTAGCAAACGTGTGTTACGTGTCTTACAATATGACAATAAAACTCAGAGAGCAATCATTATAGTTAAGAAGGAAAAACTCAATCACTGCTCTCAGTGCAATCTGAGTTTCTCATCAGCGTGTTTTACTTTCATATCAGCTGTAAAACCAAAGCCAACAGATCAAAAACTGAAAGGGTTTTTTAATTAAAATTGGAACAAAGTCAGACTTTTGATGAAGCTCTTATGGGTCCTTTTTATTAACGGAAAATAAAGGCCTTTTTATTCCTAATACGTTTCACAAAATGGAGTCCTTTTCCCAACATCCTCCCAGGCAATCCAACCTCTATGATGTGCATTTGTTGGTGTGTATGATGCAGGCACACCTTGATGATGAAAACACGAAAAGCTCCTAATCATTTGTCTCCATTATTAAATGATTAATGCCGTCCCAAAACGTACACACACGCATTATATAAACACTTTTCCAGCTGTTAAGTACCTCTGACATCATGTTGTTCGATACACACACACACACTGTATTTTTGTCTGTGTGTGCACATGTGCTTATAGTGTATATGTGATTGTGTGTGTGTGTGTGTGACAGTTACACACTCTCACAAACACACACGCACAGAGTTCAGCCGATTTATCATAATATGCTTTATCTGAAAAGTAAGTATCTTACCTCGGGATAAAGGGAGGAAAGAGGGGTTTGTGGCCAGATTGACAGAGGAAGGGTGGAGAGAACGCTCGCTGCACAGAGACGGAGAGACACACTTTCACTCCGTCCGGCATCCATCGATCACTATTGATAAGGTATTGTGGGAAGGAGAGGGCCGCAGTGTGTGTGTGTGTGGTGTGTGTGTAGAGGCTCAGTGAGTGAGAGCAGGAGGAAGGCATGTGGTGCTTACTGTGAGGGACGGGTGGAGGTTTAACATGTTAACTGGAGGAGAACTGGGTGAAAAGTTGCAAAAGGTTGGAAGTATAATGAAGAGAAGAAGAGATAAAACAGGAAATTAGACGAAGAGGGGTGAGGGGAGAGGGGGGGAAGAGAGAGGGAGGCAGATGGGGAAGGGGGGTATGGGAGGGGCAATGTGACAGAGCCAGTCTGAGTTTTCTGTGCATCTGTCTCTGAATTTAGTGTTACATTTGCTATTTCAGTTTTAAATGAAGTATTTATGATATTAATGCAACAGTGTGTGAGTGTGTGTGTGTGTGTGTGTGTGTGTGTGTGTGTGTGTGTGTGTGTGTGTGTGTGTGTGTGTGTGTATGTACTTACAGAGAAACTTGAATCTTCTCCTATTCTTATATTCTATTCTATTTCCTTTATACTTTCCTTTACGTAAATGCATGCATTGAATTTGTGCTAAAAGTCTGTGCACGCTTGAATGTGCCCATACCTGTGTGTCATTGTAGTGTGTGTGTGGGTGTGTGTGTGTGTGTGTGTGTGTGTGTGTGTGTGTGTGATGAGAGACCAGTAGGAAGGCATGTGGTGCTCACTGTGAGGGACTGGTGGAGGTTTAACATGGTTACTGGAGGGGAACTGGGTGAAAAGTTGCAACGGGTGGAAGTAAAATAAAGAGAAGAAGAGATAAAACAGGAAATAAGAGGAAGAAGGGAGAGGGGGGCAGATTGGGAAGGGTGGGACATGGGAGGGACATTAGGACAGTTTGAGGGTCTTTCTGTAAATGAATTCTTACTTTTAGATTCATTTATTAACAACATAGTCATTTTACGACTGAGATTTTTCGTTTTTCTCTCTGATATTAATTTATGCTCACGCTGTTAAATCTTGTGCATGCGTGTGTGTGTCTGTGTGTGTGTGTATTGAGGTCACAGTGTGTTAACTCCTCATTAAAGTGATGTGAGGATTACTCTGCGTGAGTCGGGGTCAGACCATGTGTCTCTGCACTCGTCTCCTTCAGGAACACAATGCTGCTGCAGGTTACATTAAATGGACCTGCTGTTAGGCTGCCATTACATGCCATTAGTGTGTGTGTGTGTGTGTGTGTGTGTGTGTGTGTGTGTGTGTGTGTGTGTGTGTGTGTGTGTGTGTGTGTTGTAAGCAGTCTGTCGTGGGTGCAGCTAAAGATAAACACAGGCTGGGGTCGCTTATATAATGGTGAACTACTTAAGTTGAACTTCCTATACACACTATATAATACAGGGTTGTGTATTGACGTTGTTTACTAGCTTACAGCTTAATTACATACGTTTATGTTGTTCCGTAACATTAACCATTAGCTGCTCAATTTCACATTAATAGTGTAGCGCACATTAACATCCTAAAGTACCGGTATGTTAAGGGATTTACTATTAAATAGGTTTTGATATGCACACACATACATGTCAAGTTTTGCACACATCACTAAAAGAAGTTTTCTCAGACCAGAAAACCATTTGCACTTATATTTTATTTACCTATTGGCAGGGAGGGATTGTTTAAAATCCCACCCTGTGTTTTTGTACAAGTTATCCACCATATTCTAAGTTTGGGGAATTAAGAAATGTATTAGATTTGATTAGATATATTTTATTGATCCCAACTTGGGATTTTTTCTTTTGTCACGGCAGCAATTAAACAAGGCATTGCACATGAGTACTATTATATCTATTCGACTATTTCTTTTTTTCTTTTTTTACACATTTCCATCACCTCATTTTAGGACAGCTATGCAGCTTGATAACTGTTGTAATGAACATCAGCTAACAGTGGTTTGTCCCATCCTGTGAATTCCTTTGATCAGACGATCTGTCTCCCCAGGGGACGACACTGCTGTCTCACTGCTGTAAGAGAAGCCTTTTGCACTTATCGTCAGTCTCTTGGGATAAAAGCATCCGCTGCTAGTGAAATGAAATGTAAAACAGCTTTGAGACAGAAGTTATTTCCCCGGCAGAGACACGTGAGAACTGGACGGTTATGCAGACTCAGTTTAGAAACATGTTTTCTCTGATATTGCATTAAAATGTGACAGGCGCACTTGGCACATGAATGAGTTCATCTGTAAATAATGTCTGGCCTCAGCATCTTGATCAGTTTCAGACAACGAACTCCCTGCTGTGTGTGTGTGCGTGTGTGTGTGTGCGTGTGTGTGTGTGTGTGTGCGTGCGTGTGTGTGTCCTGCTGTCTTCAGAGGGGAGACAGACCTCTAATCCACTGCAGACAGCAACAGCAGGTGGTGTGTGTGTGTGTGTGTGTGTGTGTGTGTGTGTGTGTGTGTGTGTGTCATCGTTTAGCCCCCTCCCTCACCACTGTCTGGGTTTTAGCAAGTTAACACCTGTTCATGCCCTCATACTCCTGCACTTGTAATTAGATGAGATATTTCAATTGAATTTCCAGATTGAGACATGAGATTTTTTTTTTTTATTCTAATACTTGAAGTGCATCATATATTTCTGAACCAAAAGAGAGTGTACCAATAATGTATTGCATTAATTATATGTTATAAGAATTACAAATGAGTATGTGACACCGGACAAAAATACGGATTCTAGAGAAAATAGATTTTAAATATAAACAGTGTTTTAATGAAATTATCATTAATTTAACAATTTTGTATCTCTGTTGCAATTTTAAGAGATATTGCAAATAAAACACAATACATTTTAGTATTGTCCTTATTTGATTAACACTAATAAATAAAACGATGTGTATAGGGGCAGGTCAAATTTTAAATTAGGCAAAAAACCTAACCATTGATTTTGTTTCTCGAGTTCAAGACTAACAATAATAATAATTTCAGATGATTTTACAGACATTATGGGATGCACCTACTTTGTATGAAAGAGGTTATTCAGCATTTAGGCAGGCAGCTGTTTGGTTAAGGTGTCATACACAGACACACACACACACACACACACACACACACACACACACACACACACACACACACACAATCATCAACTTGTTCAAACAAAGCTGATATGTGCATCCATGCGTGGTTTCATATGCACTGCCTTATGAAGGACTCTGTGTGTGTGTGTGTGTCAACCCCCTCTGGGCATGTGTTCTCAGTGCGTGTGCGTGTGTGTGTGTGTGTGTGTGGTACAGTAGCATGACCAGCCCCCCACCAAGCACCACCCGCCCCCACCTGCACCCCCACCACCCATATGGCTGTAGACAGTAGTAATCATGGAAGTGGAGCAACATGCCCTGAGCCTCACTAATCCTCTGCCACACTCCGACACGTGCCACACTGATGCATATACCCCCCCCCCCCCCACACACACACACACACACACACACACTGAAGAAACCATTTATATACACAATTATGCAAAGACACACACATGCACAGCCGCACACAATTAGACACTAATGGTTGAAATAGAATATTATTCTTTGGTGCATTACGAGGCCAGGTGGACTCACCCCTGGTGCCTGGATTTACTTGCATCATTAAGAACACACACACACACACACACACACACACACACACACACACACACACACACACACACACACACACACACACACACACACACACACACACACACACACACACACACACACACACACACACACACACACACACACACACACACACACACACACACACACACACACATCCTGTGACTTGCAGCAACTATTTGGCATGCAAGACCCATAATGCACCATCATCGCCTGAGTTGGTTTTAAAAGTGTGAAACATTTTTAACTGAATCTTTTTTTTTCTGAAGCTAGAGCATGCATGTTTGTTTTAAACCTGAGCAGTTAACGGTGAAACACATTTAAAATTAGTGCTTTTTAAATGGAATAAAAAAGCACCTTGCAAACACACACAAGCCCTCTCACACACCAATAGTCACACAAACACACACACGCTCACTGTGACACGTACACACACACAAAAACCTTTTAACTGTGACGCACACGGAGACGGGGCCACAATGGCTCTCTTATTGTTAATTGGCCGTTTAATCCCGAGGAATGCGTCTGATTAGACCCCGCCGGTGGGTCAGGATCTTGCTCAACACTCCCCTTCACAATGAACAGGCTGTAACGGAGATCTGGGAACACACACACACACACACACACACGGACAAAGGTGTGCACTGGTCACACAAAGAAACACACAATCAGCATCAGTAATTGTGTGTGTGTAGCAGACTCGGGGCCACAGTGGCCTCACATACCCCCTCCTGTGTTAACAAAGGGACCACAGCAATAACTCCCAGCATGCAACTTCACTGTATCAGCTCTAAGGATGGACAGAAAATCAAATTTTGAGGAAGCTGAAATCATACCGAGCCAACACAATGCCACCTGTTTCTGTGGCTGAATGTGGGGATGAGTTTTATGAATTGCTCGCCCTCCAGAGTTGTGTTAAGTCACGCCAGAGAGGAGCTGTTTTGCATATTAGGGCTGCCAATAAAAGGATATGTGATAATGCTGTTACATATCGCGACAAAGATATGGTTTGCGGGAAAAGAAAGGTATTAAAAAAGTACTTAGTTCTGCAGGTGCTGCTTTCAGTAGACTGATGATATAGAACAACTTGCTAGTTGAATGTAAAAAAGAAAGGGAATAGTGTCCAACAAGAATGTTTTGGAACAAATTGAACATTGAACTTAACAAAAAACAGTAAAAAAAAAAAGTATGGTTATGATTTAAAGTGGAATTTCTTTAGTGAAACTCGTTTAATATGATTTTTTTAAATCGATTTATTGTGCAGGACTGTTGCATATAAGCCGTATCTAGTTAGCTAACTACATGGGCAATTCTGGGGGGTCCAACAGGGGCCAGTGCACATGCAACACTGAGCTAGGACCCCCCTGTGGCCCCCTGACAAAAGAACATTTGATGATAACATTTGTGATAGTGTTTCAGCAAAGACTCTCCTTAAACTTGACCCCCCCCAAACAAGAAATAGTAATTTCATCAAGAAATTCAATACAATTGAAACTAATCAATTGACACAAATTCAGTTTCTAAAATAAACACCTTTCATGGTATTTTATGAGGGTTTTTTGTGGGCTATGTCTTTATGATGAACCAAGTAAATCATTTTTAAATGTTCCCCTGTCAGAAAATGTGTCTAGCTCGCTAACAAAAAGCAAAGTGGACCCATTTATTGGACTATGATCACAACAGGCTACACAAAGAGGCACCACAACTTTGTACTTAATACAAAACAACACAAGTTAATCAGTGATTTCTCTCCAATTCTGACAATTTAAAAGGCCTATAATATTAACTTTAGATGATGCTAACCCTTATAGGTGGCGCTCTGATTTACTCTGCTACCGTCGAGCAAATCCACAGTTGGTAGCCTTTAAAATGAAATGGATGCAGTGCGAAGTTTCCCTGACTGGGGTCTTGTGTTTGTTTTGGGGTCGCGGTGCTTAATGCATGCTACAGTCCTCTGCATTACAGAGTCCCGTGCCTCAGCATATCTACTGTAGGCTGGAACCATTTAAACTAACTAAAGGAAGTGTAACAGCAGGAAGTGAACAGTAGGGGATGGATACACGGAGAGAAAAGCATGCTTGGACGTGTTGTAGGACAGGTCAGAGGTGATATGGGTCTGTGTGTGTGTGTGCCAATGTGTGTGTTTGTGTGTGTGTTCTGTAGGAGGTCCAGGGTGGCTGCATCACTGCTGACACACTGCTGCGGGTAAATCCAGATTAGTGCGTCTAAAACAGGCCTACGAAATCTGCTACAGGGCCCCTAATGCTAGGGCCGCTGTCACCCTCAATCACTCACACACACCTAATCCCCACGCCGTGACCCAACACACTCACACACACATGCACACAAACACACACATGCACACACACACATGCACACACACGATGCCCCGGGCCTATTCAGCTTGGCAGGCAGTCCCAGTACCAGGAGACACCAGCCACAGGGTCAACCTTTCACATCAGGGGAGAGAGGGGGGAGAGGGGGGAGAGGAAGGAGAGGAAGGAGATGGTGGAGAGGAAGGAGATGGTGGAAAGGAAGGAGAGGAAGGAGAGGAAGGAGAGAAAGGAGGAAGGAGAGAAAGGAGAGGAAGGACAGGAAGGAGATGGTGGAGAGGAAGGACAGGAAGGAGATGGTGGAGAGGAAGGAGAGGAAGGAGATGGTGGAGAGGAAGGAGAGAAGGAGAGGAAGGAGAGGGAGGAGATGGTGGAAAGGAAGGAGATGGTGGAAAGGAAGGAGAGGAAGGAGAGGAAGGAGAGAAAGGAGGAAGGAGAGAAAGGAGAGGAAGGACAGGAAGGAGATGGTGGAGAGGAAGGAGAGGAAGGAGATGGTGGAGAGGAAGGAGAGGAAGGAGATGGTGGAGAGGAAGGAGATGGTGGAGAGGAAGGAGAGGAAGGAGAAGGTGGAGAGGAAGGAGAGAAAGGAGAGGAAGGAGATGAAGGAGAGGACGGAGAGGAAGGAGATGGTGGAAAGGAAGGAGATGGTGGAGAGGAAGGAGAGGAAGGAGATGGTGGAGAGGAAGGAGATGGAGGAGATGGTGGAGAGGAAGAAGAGGAAGGAGAGGAAGGAGATGGTGGAAAGGAAGGAGAGGAAGGAGATGGTGGAGATGGTGGAGAGGAAGGAGAGGAAGGAGATGGTGGAAAGGAAGGAGAGGAAGGGGATGGTGGAGAGGAAGGAGAGGAAGGATATGGTGGAGAGGAAGGAGAGAAAGGAGAGGAAGGAGAGGAAGGAGATGGTGGAGAGGAAGGAGATGGTGGAGAGGAAGGAGAGGAAGGAGAGGAAGGAGATGGTGGAGAGGAAGGACAGGAAGGAGAGGAAGGAGATGGTGGAGAGGAAGGAGAGGAAGGAGAGGAAGGAGATTGTGGAGAGGAAGGACAGGAAGGAGATGGTGGAGATGGTGGAAAGGAAGGAGAGGAAGGAGATGGTGGAGATGGTGGAGAGGAAGTAGAGGAAGGACAGGAAGGAGATGGTGGAGAGGAAGGAGAGGAAGGAGAGAAGGACAGAAGGAGATGGTGGAAAGGAAGGAGAGGAAGGAGATGGTGGAGATGGTGGAGAGGAAGGAGAGGAAGGAGAGGAAGGAGATGGTGGAGAGGAAGGAGATGAAGGAGAGGAAGAAGATGGTGGAGAGGAAGGAGATGGTGGAGAGGAAGGAGAGGAAGGAGATGGTGGAGATGGTGGAGAGGAAGGAGAGGAAGGAGATGGTGGAGATGGTGGAGAGGAAGGAGAGGAAGGAGATGAAGGAGAGGAAGGAGATGGTGGAGAGGAAGGAGATGGTGGAGAGGAAGGAGTGTGTGGTGTGGAGGAGCAGAAATAATGTTTTTATACCACCATTAACTAACATGTCAAACTGTCTTACATGGAAAAGAGTAAAGAGGTTATTAGGGATCGGGATGAGAGTAAAGGGCAAAGGAGCATCTAGTGAAACAAATTACACATGCACTTACAAACCCCCCACACACTGCCAATCCAATGCATGTTTATTTAATCTATCTGGTGTTGACAACATACAAGACACATGTTTGATCCCTGTGACAACATGTGGCACTGATTGCTTCCATGATTAAACTCTGACTTTTTGAACTGTAGAAGTCCGTGTTCCTGTTTCTGCACTCATGCAAAGTGATGCCTGCTGGTGTTAATCGTAGTTTTTCTTTTGGTGTGTTTTCACAGGTTTCTATGTGCATGCAAGCAGCGCCAGAGATGAGGATGAAGAGACAAACGTGCAACTTCAATGCAGCAGTTTAAAAATGTCATTCAGAGTATTTAAAGGACTTTATAAGGGGAAGCACTATAGCTGAATAGGGACATTTTGTTACCTAATCAATATCACCTTTAAACTTTCCTGGTTAATGAGTCGCATTAACACAATACTTTTTTGTGTTACATGTTTTCTCAAACTGTATGTTTAAATATGCAAATGAGGCATTCTCTTGTTAACCTGTTGAGCCCCGAGCCTGTTTTTCAGGACATTCCCAGAACAAATGACTATAACTTCCAGGGCCGCCCCTGGCCAACTTGTGGCCCCACGCAAAGTTATATGATGAGGCCCTCTGTGTCGCGAGCGTCGACGGGGGACGGGGGGTGCTAATGGAGCCTCGCAGTGGCGAAACTGTGGCGCGCTTACACTGTAGGTGCGCCGCATTTGCGCTTCAGATGAAGAACCCTCCGCAAGATGAGGCCCCCTCCGCGAGGTGAGGCCCCACGCAGTCTGCGTGATCGGCCTGTAGGGAGGGGCGGCCCTGATAACTTCACTTCTAAAAGGGTTAAATTAATAATCTTTTTTCTCAAAGCAATGATAAACCTGTGAGTTGGATGCAGAAAAGTCAGAATCAATATAGATTTTTTTATTTTAAAGTAAATTCAGATTGAACATAGTAAAAAAATTATAGTGTCCGTCCAAAAATAGCCTCCGTACAGTTAGCGAAGGCAAACCAGTCCTTGCATACAGGGTGCAGTGATGGGTTAATACTTTACAGTTTGTCACAAATCTCAGTGCACTGTGATACGCAGCATCTAACTTGATCAGGTAATTGGCAGGTGCATTCATATAAATCAAATCACCATAGTCCAGCACAGGTAAAAAGGTCACAGAGCCTTTTCCTGGCCTCAAGCGAGAAACAGGACTTGTTCCTGTAAAAGAAACCTAGCCTAACCCTCAGTTTTTTAAGCAGGTTATTGACATGAAGTTTAAAAGAGAGACAATCATCAAGCCAGATACCAAGGTATTTGTAACAGGTAACCACTTCAAGTTTTATTCCTTGCGTAGTTACAATATCTAAAACAGGCTCTGGAGCATTACCTTGGTTTTATCAACATTTAAAAGAAGCTTTAGTTCAGAGAGCTGAGTCTGAATAATGTTAAAAACAGCTTGCAATTCAACAACAGCCTCCTTAATGGAGGGACCTGCACAGTACATCACGGTATCGTCCGCATAAAAATGTAAGGTTGCTCCATCGACATTTTCACCTAAACTATTGATGTAGATGGAAAATAAAAGTGGACCTAAAACAGAACCTTGTGGTACACCATTAGTAATGTTTAACCACTCAGAAGTGAGCCCGTCAAAGTGAACACATTGGGACCTTTCAGAGAGGTAGTTCACAAACCACCCACTGCATGGCTGGATATGCCAATACTGACTAGCCTCTGCTTCAAGATGCGATGATCGACGGTATCAAACGCTTTGGACAGGTCAACAAATAGAGCTGCACAACTCTGCTTATTATCTAAAATACTCGCCATATCATTCACCACTTTCATTGTCGCAGTGATGGTGCTATGTTGCTTTCTGAAGCCTGACTGATGTTTAGACAGGATGTCATTTGTACATAAAAACTCCTTTACCTGTTCACTCACTAGGCGTTCAAGAACCTTAGCCAGAACTGACAATTTAGAGATAGGTCTATAATTATTTAATAAGGTGCCTCCCCTCCTTTTAGTAAAGGCAGGACATAAGCTGACTTCCATACTTTTGGAATTGTGTTTGTGCTGAGGGAGAGGTTAAAAAGAGTAGTGAGAGGTGGAGCAATAAAATCTGCAGCTATCTTTAAAAAGAAAGGTTCTACGTTGTCCGGGCCAGCCGGTTTCTTAGGATCTAACTTGGTTAAGGCTTCACGAACAACATCAATAGTAAAAGGAGTAAAACTGAAAGGGTTTTCAAACCACGTTGTTCAGAGTCACGGACTGTGGTGTTCACAGAAGCAGAGTTAGTGACAGAATCAAACAGAGAGCCGCAGGACACAAAATGCTCATTAAAACAATTTAACATAGTAGCCCTGTCCGATATAGTGCCAGATGCTGTGGTAAGGCACGGAGGTAGCTCATTACGGATTTCACCGGTGGATATCGCTTTTATGGCTTTCCAAAATTTCCAGGATTATTCAGGTTCTTTGTGGTAACTGACAGATAATACTTAGACTTAGCACTTTTATTTGTGATGTGAAGCTATTCTTAGCTGCCTAAAGCGTAGCCATTCTACCTCTGAGCCTGATTTCCTAGCCTTTGCCCAGGCCTTGTTTCTCTCATGAAGGAGACTAGATAATTCAGCAGAAAACCAAGGATTGTCTCGTCCCTTCACTCTAAATTACGCAGGGGTGCATGTCTATCTATAATTTCCATAAAACCAAGATAAAAATAAGACCATGCAGTTTCAACATCATCACACAGATCGATTCTTTCCCAATCAAAACCAAACAGATCATGAACAAAACCCTGCTCCACAAAATGTTTTGTGTCCTCTTACTGATAATGCGAGGTTTACCCTTTTGGACTTTTGTGTCCCTAATTGTGGCTACACACAGTGATCACTCAATCATTTGCAAATACTCCCACAGATGAGTATTTATGGGGAACATTAGTTAAGATGAGATCAATTAAGGAGGATTTATTTGGGAACTTAATGTTAGGGCGAGTAGGACTGTCAACAATCTGAGTAACATTCAATGAGATACAAAGGTTTTTAAAATCCTCTGATACTGTAGTTAACCAGTCCCAATTAAAATCTCCAAGTAGCACTATTTCCTTGTAGTCAAGTTGAGCTAAAAGATTTGCCAACGAAGACAAGGAGTCCTTGACAGCTGAGGGGGGTCTGTAACAGCCCACCACCATGACCTGTTGACCCTTTGCTACTTCGATATTTAAGGCTAAAAATTCTAGTTGTTTACTGATAGATTTGGAAACCATCTTGGTTACACAAAACTTATTTTTCACATAAATGGCAACGCCACCACCTTTATTAGGTCTGTCGGTACGATATACACTGTAACCATTTAAGGATATGTCAGAGGCCAATATGGATTTATTTAGCCACGTTTCTGATAAGACAATGACATCAGCATCAGTCGAGCTCGCCCAAATGCAGACAAAATCTAGTTTAGGTAAAAGACTGCGCACATTTAAGTGAATGAAACCCAGCCCAGACCTAGAATTAAAATCAGCAGGAGTAGCGATCTGACTACTACTACTGGGCGGTCCAGGGTTAGGTTGTACATTTCCTGATAGCAATAATAACAAGAAAACCAGGCATCGTTTCCTCTTAATCGACACACATACATTGTCATCTACTTTAAAATCACCAGCAAAGTCTGTGAAAGTGTGATTAGAGCTCAAGAAGCAGTCCTGAAGAACCATCATAGCAGGCAAGTGAAAAAGACAAACGTATTTTGTCGAGCAGATTGTCTGTGACAACCTGAATCCAGTAGACTTCTCAGAATGACTAGACATCTTCTCATAGTCCAAAACAGTTAACAGGCACAGCAGAATCACGATATGGGCCATTTTCCCAGACCAGCACACAGTATCCGCGATGTTCCTGGGGCAAAAATCCTCCTCAGCACAGCAGCAAAGGACAGGCGAAAGCAGCAGCGTGGAAGCGCTCCGGTCTCTCCGTGGTATCCCCGGGGTAAAAGGTCTCCTCAGCAAAGCAGCACACGACAGGTGGGAGCAGGCCTCCGCAACAGCAGAACCAGGACAGGTGGAAAGCAGGCCCCAGCCCGAAGCGAGGAGCCACTCCGTCTCTCCGCGACGTCTCCGGGCTGAAATCCTTCTCAGCACAGCCGTACCCTACAGGTGGGAGCAGGCCTCCGCAGATCGCAGACACGAGACAGGTGGAAAGCAGGCAGCAACAGGTGGAGCCGCTCCGTTTCTCTCTTCGCGACGTCTCCGGGGGAAATCCACCTCAGCACAGCCGTACTCGACAGGTGGGAGTAGGCCTCCGCAGACCGCAAAACAAACTCGGTTTTCGCTCGCTTGTTCCCGCAGACACACATCCAGTCAGCGCCTGCGGCTACAGAGAAACACTCTCTCTCTCTCTCTCAAATAACGTACTCACGGAATGATCGAGAAACCCCATTCACCTTTTGTTTAAGCAATGCTCCTCCTCACGGCGTGCAAATCCCTTTGCTGGGTGTCCAGAGCGGTAAAGTCGTTACCCCGCTGGATTTGGGTCGCTTCAAGAGCAAAGTGTTCCGCTCCGTGTTGGACGAGATGAAGCCCAAAGTTGACATCAGCACAGCCCTTTATGAGTCCAGGGTCAGAAGTAACTGACCATATCCCAACGTGCATTGCGGCTAAAACATCCAATCAGCGAGCTGAGGATCTTTCCTACGTCTGTTTCCGGACTTATAGTGAAAACCACCCTTGAATGATGGGATAGTAGACTAAAAGCTTTAGGAATCCAAACTATAACATATAATAAGTACCCTGTATCAAGATTGATGCAAAACAAGTGACATTTGACCTTTTTAGAGAGATTTAGAAAAAAAAAACACTTCTGGGGTCATTTGGGTGCATTTTCCATATCTCTGGAACCCATTGGTCGATTTTGATGATTGACATCTCTTTTTAACCGTTAGAGCCAATAGAATCGAGGGGAAGTCCCTAACATCCATCTAAACATTACCCATTGCCCTAATATGAAATCTCCGTTATTGCCATAAATATGAAGATGGATTATCAGTAATCATTTCAAAGTAACAGACACATTGGATTAACCTATGGATTAACCTTCAGCAGCGTTTTTCTCGTTTTAATGCCATTGAACACAACTTTTGATCAGAAACAGCAAAAGGTAAGACATATTTGCCGTTTTTGCTCCGTAAAGCTGTGATGATACTTATATTTCTAGAATCTGTGGAATCTCAGCTTGCTAGCTGATATCTTGTTTGTGCAGATCCGATAAGTAATAAAGTATTTACACCGTGAGTTCTGTGCTAAGTGCGTTAGCATTTTTTCGCTCAGGGCTCATTTAGACGCTTCTTGTGAGAGTTGTGTTTTCACTCACACACTCAATGATGTATCACCAATGAGTTGCAGGTAAGTTAGAATGGATAAATGTTGCTGTTAAATAACTACAATGTGTATTAAAACTGTTTCTTTGTGTAAAATAAAGCTTAGTATAACCACAGTGCTGATCTCTCTTATTGTGTGTGTGTGTGTGTGTGTGTGTATGTGTGTGTGTGTGTGTCTGTGTGTGTGTGTGTGTGTGTGTGTGTGTGTGTGTGTGTGTGTGTGTGTGTGTTTGTTTAAATGTAGAAATATGTGTAACCAGAAATGTTGTTTCGGCAAAAATGGTTCGTATCGTCAGTTAGCTGAGTTTCCTTCCGTTAGGTGGGTATGACACATTCATAGTTCGTTAAATGTTAAGAAGCCCTGAGAAACAGTTTCGTGAAAAAAAAGCCCGTAGCCCCCGCCGGCCTTAACAGGTTAAATAAGTGGTAATTTGCATATGTTTCCAGAACAGAAATCTCTACATTGGATAAAGCGAGGTCCAAAATTCTTGTTTAATTTTGTTGACACGGAGAGGATTTTGTTTATTTCTTCGTATCACACCATAAATCAGAAAAAAATTTGTCAGAAGATAAGGAAAACAATCAATTTGCACTTTGTTATAATGATTAAAATGTCATAAATCAGGCATTTAACAATTGAAGAACAAAGCCATCTTTAAAAAAATTCAAAATATAGCTAAGAATGAAACTGATTTTGATAGAACTTCCTTTAAAGTGACTTATAGTAAAAGTACATACAAGACACTGCTAGTGAACAGGGGAACAAACTGTTGAAAACTAAGACAATTACTTTTTGTGTTACAAGTTTTCTGAAATTCAATGTTTAATTATGCAAATGAAGAGTTAATCTAATAACTTTTGGTCAATGTTGGAGAAGTCTATAGATGCACATACTCAAAGTTCGTACTCAGTGTTTGACTAAAAGATTATCGTTGCCTTTAGTTGCCTTCTTGAGGCCTTTTACAAATATACTATGATCAAAGTATCTGTATTTGCCTGGCGGTAATGCATTGAGCTTCAGTGCAACGCTCTGAAGTTCTCCGGTCTGAGAGGTTAAGTGGACCCAGAGGAGACTTAAGTTAAGAGGCCTATCAATGTTCCTCAGGAGCCTCTTGCAGTTGTAGCTTTAAGGAGACTAGCGGAGGTTTTTCTGCTCTCGTTGAGAATCACTGAGGCAAGCCTCTCAGCCTGTAAATCCTAATTGTGTCTGCAAACAAACTGAGCATCCACTATTCAACCAGCCTCCGTGCCAGGTAGGAGTCACAGTGACAGATTAGGGTTTTTTTTGTGAATGAAGATCGTAATTCCCTTTTAAATGTGTGATCTATCTGCATTGGACCCTTCAGAATTACAACGTGTGTGTAATGTTTGGGTTTCACATCAGTATGTGTCTCTACTGTGACATGTCTCCAGCTCTTTATTTTTCTCACACTGCCTGTGCTGCAGCACCTCTTTTCACCCTGTGTCTGAAACCAGAGCCCAGTCTGCTCTGATTGGTTAGCTGGCCGGCTCTGTTGTGATTGGTCAACCGCTTAGAGATGTCCCGCCCTTTAAGGTAGGGACACACCAAGCTGACACCAAAGACCTCACACAGACGGACCCGACTGTTGTGTCGCCTCGCGTCTCCTGCGTCTTGGCCATGTGTTGCACTGGAACACACCGCAAAGACTTCAGCCGACGGCCAAGAAGCACGTACGAACTGCGCATGCGTGAGTGGCAATAACTCTCCTTACCAGCAGGCTGCGGTAGTGTGTATTCGTCATTCAAAAGAGGCAACAACCGGAAGACAGACTGTGTGATAACCGAGAGAAGAAGAACAGACTGCGTGATATAAACAAACAACAGATAGCGTGTGCGTTCCATTTTCCCTCTACAGGGAGAAGCTCATGGGGCTTTCCCGAACCTGTGTCGAGAGCTGGAGTTAAATGAAATCTCAGATTTGCCTTCTTAATAGTTTGTTTGGGTCCCTCACTTCCGTTTCGCTTCTCATGCACTGATTCGCTAGCTGAACAGCCAATCAGAGTGATTTCTTTGACCGACAGCCTTTTGCCGATTGCCTACCGATCGACGGCAATCGGCCAAAAAGGTGTCGGCACGGCCGAAAAGACACGACGGTGTTACATAGTGATGTCACTACGTAATAAACAAATGAGAAGGGAACAGAGGGATTTTAGCCCTTGCAGACCATTTACATGCACACAAATCTTTAAAACACACTACAGGAAAGGGAGAAACCAAAAAGGAGAATAGGGCCTCTTTGAATCAAATCTAAAGCTTCTAATTCTGGGATCATTTTCAATTTAAGCTCCACTATGCACAACTATAATCTTTACTCAACACAGCTTTTAGTTCCCTTCAGATCATCACTTTCACTCACACACTCAATGATGTATCACCAATGAGTTGCAGGTAAGTTAGAATGGATAAATGTTGCTGTTAAATAACTACAATGTGTATTAAAACTGTTTCTTTGTGTAAAATAGAGCTTATTCCTCATGATGTGTGTTTTCAAAGTAACCACATTCTGTTAAACCAAAGCATTTTTCTTTAACATGTCACCTTATATTTTCAATAATGTATAAGCAGACTCACATTGCTGATCTCTCTTATTGTGTGTGTGTGTGTGTGTGTGTGTGTGTGTGTGTGTGTGTGTGTACAAATGTGTGTAACCAGAAATGCGTCCACACTCAGATTGCAAGTGACATTCAGTAATTGAAGACGACATTTATCCGCATCCACAAATTGGTGGGTCACTGGTGGATACTCACACACACACAACCACCACCCACACACACATACAACCACCTGCACACACACACATACAACCAGCTGCACACACACACACAAGTACAACCACCCCTGCACACACACACACATAACAGGGTGTCATGCCAGGATTGTCTGTCTGACGCACACACACACACACACAACACACACACACACACACACACACACACACACACACACAATGTTCCAACACTGGTAAGTATTATAGTTTACACGGTCAAAATACGTTTCCTCAAATAGAAGAGTACACACTGAGTTCTGTTCTCACCGAGGGAGGAGGGAGACGCAACATTGCCATCTAGTGGAAGAATTAAGTACTTCAGGATCATCTGAATTACTGAACAGCAATGTGACACATGCATTGAAGTGTGACTTCAAATAGGGCTTCACAATTAATCAAATATTAATCTAAATGATAATTTGTGCATGCAAGAATTACATGAAAAAGCCATGTTGCTGTTTCCAATGCATGCTCCACTTTAGTAAAATGTTGCCGCTGCAGTTAGAGTAGAATAGTTGAATCTAATCTAATATACAACACAGAGAGACGGGCAAAACCAATGAATGCATGAGAAGAAAAGCCTTAATTTTAAGTGTTTTACACAGTTCAAGATGTTTATATAAGCAGAAATCTAGCACATGAAAACAGGTTTTTTTTGCAGTTTTTTAAAGATATGTTTTGCTTCTAGGAGACGTCAATAAGGAGGAGTCTTATTTAAAATGTAAAAGTGAAATGATAACATTGCAATATATGTTGTTATTTAAACTTTAATGGCTGTAATGGTGCTGTAAGTCTGCATTCAAGCAATATTGGGAGTATTTTTAATGAGTTGAGAGACAGTAACAGTTCAAAAGGGTATTTAAAATGTAACTTTTTTTTGTCTTGTTTGGATTGCCTTTACTTTTCAATTCAATGTTCAAAAAGTTCAATAAAAAACGATTACATTGTTCCCTTTCATTGTTTTTATTCAATTTGTATTTTAGCAGTTTGCTGACAGCAGCAGAAAGGCAGAACTTAGCACATAAATACGGTTGTTTTTTTAATTACAAGTAGTATTTTGATCAACAACTGAATCGCATATTTTCCTCATAACGTGCAGCTCTTTGTTAACCCTTAGATGCCCGAGTGGCTGGACCCTACTCTCTTCCACAAGTGGGTCAAAAAGGACCCGTATTAGAATAATGTGTGTTTATGCGCTGTTTGTCATTTTGGTTAAGAAAAATCACTTGTATAATATTTAGTATTATATTTTGGTTTCACTAGAAATATTTTATATTTAATTTTTCACTATTTATAAAAAAAAAATGTACATTTTGAAAAAAAATGTACGTTTTGAACATATCGATGCAAAGATCTCCGCTATTCTGAGACCCTCACATTATTCCAGTCCCTTTTCAAAACTCATCTCTTCTCCTCTTGTCTACTCATAGCCCCCCCCCCAATCCTGCCGGTTGATCAAGTTTGATAGTCCTATACCCCCCACCCTAACCTTCCCTTATATTGTAAAGCGATTTTGAGTCCTTGAAAAGCCCTATAAAAATATAATGTATTATTATTTTATTATTATTATACTGACAGGAATCAGATCTTGCTGTGTAAAATAATCTTCCTGAGAGGTGTCACTTGTGATGTAGTCTGTGTGGTCTGCAGTGAATGTATTCCTGACAGCAACAGGTGATAAGAATCAAAGGTTCCCATAGGATCCCATAGGAAATGCATGGTATTAATACAAAAACTACAATTTCTTAAAATGTAAATTTAAAATTTGAATGGCATGATATCCAAAACATGTTTTTTGAGGAATAGCTGGAATATGAAATGATAACATTTTTTAATTACAAAGATACTTCAAGAAAACCACCTCACCGGGTCAAAAAAGACCCACTTATGCATCTAAGGGTTAAACAATATTAATACTGTACTACTATCATTGCTGCTAAAATAACGAAACACAGATACATATTTTGCTTCTTACAACAGTATTTGTTATTTTCTTCCAGTGTGCATTTCAGTGACTGCTTTTCCAAATCCACAATATGATTTATCGGAGTATTTGGTGTGTTTATGAAAGTCCTGTGTTTTCGCTCTAACACAGTGAACTGATGCCCTCTGCTGGTCAACAAGGGGAGTGTTCTTTGATCAGGGTAACGGGAAATTATCAAATGTTTAGGTTAAAACTCAAAACTGTATTAACTGGAGTCATTTCAAGGGTTTGACAATAGGTCTGTTTTTATTGCAACTTTACAAATGTGGAATGACAACAGTATTGGTGTTAAAAACATACAATATTGAATAAGCTATAGGACAAATATAATAGTCATGATATGTGACCTGCTCCATCGAAATCAGTCGCATTGACCCGAAGACACATTTTGAGTTGTATACACTGTTTGAAAGAGGAGATTCCTAGCTTTCTAATGATATCAGGATTGTTGTTGTACTCCAAATATTAAGCAAAATATGTCACATTATATAATGACTATCACCGAGTCATCATTTTGAGAAGAAGGCCTTCAAAGTTTCCTCTTCTCTGGAATCCATCGATCTGATTGATTAGCGAGCAAATGATCAAAGTAGACGGAGGGAAGATATTTTCGTTTGGATTACTGGTCTGGGGGAAGCTCGCGAGTGTGTGTGTGTGTGTGTGTGTGTGTGTATTTTTGCATTTGTGTGTATTGTGTTTGTTTCCCGGGGAAAACACTCACGAGAAACACCGGCTGTTGTTATGCCTGCTGTGACGTCAAGTTACTCCGTTCTCCGCTTGTAATTATGCCGTTACAAGCTTCAGAGTTGTATTTATCATCTGAATTTGCCGAAACAAGTTTAATATTCTGAAAGCCAAGACTTTGTTTAATTAAAATCAAACAAAACACCCGAACCCCGAAAAACTTTTTTTTTACGCAAATCCACGTTTATTTTGAAATGAGCCGTTGCGACTTCCGACTGATTTCGATAGAGCGGGTCACATATATGAAATAACTATCTTTTTTTGCATTCAAATTAATGGACACATGTTGCACAGATGGAGGAGGAATGTGTTGCTTGTGTTTGATGGTTTGACAGATTCCTAACATTGCATTATTGGTGGTAAAAGTGATTGAAAGAGACAACTAGAACCGCTGGTGAAACACTAGAAATCAAACCTTTATCCATCTTTAAAAAGGGTCTTCTTCAGGCGTGCTGTATCTACCTTCCTTGACACAGGTGTGTACTTCATGTTTAGCTAACAGTGCTGCTAAACACGGATGAATAAAGCACGCTGAAAATGAAGAACTATGATGGCGGTCTGAAGTTTGTTTTGAGAGCACCTTTACTCCCGGTCTGCGATGGCCACCAGGTGAGCGTCTATCTCTTCCTCCGACAGCAACCTACAGGAGGGGAGACAATGGTAGAATCAAGGAAGGGAAAGGATTGATCGGTGAGTGAAGTAATCCAGATAAAAACCCTACTTTAAAAAGTACTACAATCAAAACAAGAAAATGTAGATTGTCTCATTGTTTCATCTTCAGGTTCATATCAGTATTTAGTGTCTCTACTGGGACATGTCTCCATGCTTTAATGTTCAAAAAGCTCTTTATCTTTCTCATACTAGCCTATCACGGACAATACGTTGGAGCGCTAGCGAAAAGAAGCGTGAGTTTTACGTAGTGATGTCACTATAGGCGCTTTCACACCAAGTACTTTGCCGTACTTAGTTCATCAGAACTCTTTAGTTCTGATGAACTAAAGAGTTCTGATCGCGTTCACACCGGAATAAATCCCTGAGGGAAGATTAGGCAAATGAAGCCGCTGACGTCACTTCTTCTTCTTCTGCTTTGGGTTTACTGGCAGGCCGCAAACAACTTCACGGCGTATACTGCCACCCGAAGTCCCCGGCCCGGAAGTCCCCGGAGTTGGGGACTGGCTTCAGTAGAAGCTGCTGGGACTCCCAGCAGCTTCTAGTGAAGCCTTCCGAGTAAATCGCCAGAACGCCGACACCTCCTCATCACTCCACCGCTCCCATGTTTTATTTTGTGTTGCCATAAGTTATTCTCTCTCCGTTTGTGCGCTGGGCTAATGCTAATGCTAATAATGCTAATGCCAGCAAATACAATGGCGGCTTCACAAAACTTTTCCGAGTTTTACGGGGCGTGGTTTGCAATCCGCCCAGCCAATCAGAAATGGGAACCTTTTTCTCCCATGAAAGTACCTGTGTGAACGCACATTTTCGGAACTATATCGGAACTATACTGGGAAAAGTACTCCGGTGTGAAAGCGCCTTATGTTACAGAAGTAAACAAACTTTCCTATGTTTACCTATGTCTATGCATCTGTTGTCTTTCAAACCTGATGATGTATCTTGTTCAATTTAAGTGTCATACACATCAAGATGTAAATAAATGAATCTGTCAAAAAAAATATATGTAGAAAAAAAATAATATTTATGGATTTTGAAAAGGATGTTGAAACAATAAACCTATGAAATAACGGTATATCAGTGTAGATTGATCACACATGCTCTTGATTATTTAATAGGATAACAAAAATGGTCTGATTTTAGTTTGAGGTTACCTGAACTTTGGTTTTTCTTTAGAGACCACGCCGATCTCCAGGTCAGTTGGTCTGAAGTCCACGGAGAGGACAGAGGACAGACATGTGATGGCCATCTGCAGAGAGAGAGAGTAAAGTGAGAGATGATCAAAACACAGAGACACCGTGATGTAACCAGAGATGGCAAAAGTACTCACATCCTTTACTCGAGTAGAAGTACAGATACTCGTGTTTAAAAATACTCTGGTAAAAGTAGAAGTACTGACTAAACTTCTTTACTCAAGTAAAAGTAAAGACTTTGTACTTAAGTAAAAAGTACCCATAACTAGCAGCTGTTTTAAAGAGTACCTGACCTCCCTTTATATTAATAGAACAATAATGTCATTGTTAGCTAATGAATGTTTCCATGCTGAACAACGGCAACATGACAACGTTTTCATTGGTCCCTCTTCTTTAGAGAAGACCAGGAAATGATGGATACACGGATCGTGTTCAAATCAATAGGCACGCAATGACTCTAAATAATAATGATCACGCCACCAAACACACATTCAAACTAAAGGAACCAGCCTGTTTGGAACATGGAAGAAGTAGAAAGTACAGGTATTTGTGTTCAAAATGTAAGAAGTCAAAGTAAGAAGTGGTCAGAAAGATAAGAAATGGAGTAAAGTACTGATACCAGAAACATGTACTTAAAGTGCCAGTGAAGTGCATTTTTTTGCGCCAAAATGAAATGGCAGTTTCATTTCTTACATATAATTGTACCTGTTCATGGCTAAAATAATTTTTTAGGAAGTGCGAGGGACGAGATAAACATCGCAAATTTTTCAGAGTCTGAGCCTACCGCTGCTGCAGACGATAGCGGCTGTGACGTCACAAGATGGGCCCAGTTGTGATTGTAAACATGGCGGAGACTTCGGAAAGTGATACTGGTGCGAGAGAAATGAGTGATTTTGACAGCTTTTCGGACAGGATAGATGAGGAAAGTGGCCATTGAAGTCAATTTAGTTGAGGACAATATTTTGTCATAGATCTAGAGTAGATCTACACACAGGATTGGCCATCACCTGATCATACATTCATCTGTTCATAGCATGATGCAACATTCATGTTCACATGCAGTGTTGTGCTAGTTACTGAAAACCAGTAACTAGTTACAATTACTAGTTACTTCACTACTTACACCAAAAAGTAATGCGTTACTGTGAAAAGTAACTTTTTAGTACTTAAAAAGGGCACCCATTAATGCCCTTATACTGTAGCCTTCATTTCAGTACTGTTATTGCATCGGAGAATAATACAACCTGTTGATCAACTTGACATGCATTTGCATCACTGAACTCTGCTAAGCAATGTGATCAAACACAAACACAAAGATATGTTTCAAAGTGCCAATCCAGCCGCTGTTGCTTAGGTGGAGGTGGAGTGGCGTCGGATGAGTCTGGGTCTGTGGTCTTAGCTACTAGCTTCGTCCCAGCATGTTGTTTCTGCAGATGTTTCAACAGATTTTAATTGCTGTTTTGGGCAGTCGATAGGATCTTTGACCCGCCAAGACACAACTTACATTTAACTAAAACGTTCTTTTCTTTGTGCTCGACAAAAGTGAAATAGTGAGAATATCTCCAGGCGGAGAAACTCGACTTGAGCTCTGCCGCCGCCATGATAGTCTTGTTAGTAGACACAAACACAGTGGCCTTTATTTTTCATAAACAATCTACGAATCTACGAAACAATAACACCAGCCACTCACCTTCATCTTTTGGTAACAGAAACATCGCCACTTCGGCAGAATTGACATTACCACAGCCAGCGGCAATGCATCGCTTCCCGTGTGTTTTTCCTCCCTTTTTCTTCACTGTCGCCTCCATTGTCAGGTTTCCTCGATTGGCAATCACTTCCAGTCGACTGCGAAACACTTTCCAATAAAATACTCGCTCAAAAACGTTGGTAAATTCCACTTTGAAACAGAGACAAAATGAACGGTGGTGAATGTAAACACTTCGGATTAGCCCATCTTCTGACGTCACGCAGTAGATCGCAAGCCACGCCCACGAAGGCGGAGGTTTCCCAGCGGAAAAATTCCAACTCGTCAAATTCGTTGCTATTCCAACATCTTTTATATGGGTTCCAATGGACAATTTTGGTCATTACTATACGTATTAGCATAACAGATCATGCACCGGCGCACACTTCACTGGGTCTTTAAGTACAGTAACGAAGTATTTGTACTCCACTACCTCCCACCTCTGGATGTAACATTAAAGATATGAAATAACCCGGTTCCTCTCTACCTGTACGGTCCGGTCGTGGGTCAGCTCCGGCTTCTTCTTCATCTTCTTCTCCAGGTAGCTGTTGGCCTCCGTCTGTTTGGCCCCGACGGCTGCGGCCCTGAAGCCGCAATAATATCCTGCCGGGTCGCATTTAAACAGGACGGGACCCTGCTGGGGGTCTATCGCCACCAGCATCATACCTGGGGAGGGAGGGCGATAAACAGGGAGTGGAAGAATGTGCTTATGATGTTTAAATGACTCCATGTTATATAACTATATATAACAAATCACCTCAACATAACTCTCTGCTCCATAGCTTCTCTTGGACTAATAATAATAGAATACATTTGTATAGCGCCTATCAAGGGACCCAAGGCCGCTTTACATGGTGAACAAACAAACAAACGGGGCAAATAATAAAGTAAAAATGTAATAAAAATAGCAGTAGGAGTATATATAATAACTTGCTTTATATTAGTTACTGTACATTTTGTAATTGAACATGTATATTTTCTACTTTCTTGTTTATTTCTTGTCTTTAATTTGTATTGTACAACGCCATGTCTGTTTATGCCGCTGCAACACAAACATGT